>VALG01006414.1:0-10363 GCA_009835305.1 Ipomoea purpurea
TGTACATTCAACCGAGAGTGACAACAACTACAGTCTATTGCCTTTTCATTCTATTCGCTAAAGAAAATAAAGTGTGTCCCTTGGCTAAGCTGCAGTAAGAGAACTCCATTCTCTATACTCATCTCAGGGTTAACGCAGTCGTAACACACTCAGGCACATAATACTCTCGGCCGAAGCGCCAATACGCTGAATCTCCTCTCTCACATCACATTCTCTCACATGGCGGGGGCGAGCTTTCCAAAGCTGCTGTCTTCATGGTAGTAAAAGTGGCCACCCTGTTGGATACTCTCCTCAACTCGTATCTGGTGCTTCATGTCCCTGTCATTCAGGCTATTCCTCATGTGAATGCCTCAGTACGCTCTCGGTCTCAAATCTTGTGATCATCCGGGTTGGGCTGCCAGCCCTATTATCCTGTCAGCTATATATCGCACCGAGGGTGCACAGAAGAAAAAAACGAACAAAGAAAACCGACACAAAAGTGCACAATTAAACAACTATCATACAACCTCCAAAAGAAAACCGACAGCATTGCCTAAGTTAAGACTGACTTGCCACTACAGTTACATCAAAAAGTGAAATGTGCCCAAGAAGGTATGTGCACAGAAAAACGAAGCTATGTGCACAAAGCAACCACGACAAAAAACAATAATCACCACATTTTGCAGAAAACGTGTGAACAAGACAGCAAAAACCTATAAAAGGACACAAGTACAAGAGACATGTGGCTAACGGACGACGGAGGAACAGATATCGACTGGTACGCACGCGAAAGGTTGTTTGCACTGTGCACATTATGCTCCGAAATCACAAAACTCCTTCATGTAACGCAACCTGAGCTTGTCAAAGTCGTAGTGTCCCCATTGACTAGACCACAGTCCCAATCGGTAACACGCTGGCAAAAATAGGACTCCATGTGCCGCATAAGAAAGACCCCGCAATCAATCTTATTTTTTGAGTCCCGCCAGGCCATCTGCAACCGCTTAGAGTTAGCAAGAACACACGCAGTAGACCTCGAAGGAGAAATATCTGTAAAGAATTTAGAAAGCATGCCCATCTGAAACCCAAAACAAACAAATCAATGACACATGGGATCAAACAACGATGAATCCAAAGGGATAAGACAATAATAAAAAAAAAACAAAAAATGGGTGATCGGGTGAAAAGGAGCAAAACGAACCAAATCATCAACACAATCACCATATTTCTGTGCCTTTGCCCTCAGATGAGAGTCAATTTCAATAATCTCCATAACGAAACGAGGGAAATCAAATGCACACAAGAAACTTAATGCTTGCGGCGCAGAAGGGGAAAAAAGCGCACAAAAAAAAAAAAACAAAAAAAAAAACAAAAAAAAAAAACAAAAGGAATAGTGGTAATCTAATTGTGCACAGGAATGTAAAAGCATAAGCACATTATGAAGGGTATTCATCCGTATCATGTCGATTTTACAAATATCTATATATGGTGTCAACTTCAAGTCCATCAACAAACGCTCACAAAAAACCACCCCAAACCTCTTGTCCGAGTCTTGGGAAGTATCAACAAACTGTATTTCAACATCCACACACAACCAACCAGGAAAAAAAAATGAATATAAAAAGGAAAATCAAAACCACTGAACATCGACGGACATGGATTTTGTGCAAATCAAAACTAACCGTAGTGAATGCAGAAGCAAAGAGGTGTGAAGGTGACGCACTAGCCTTAGTAGCCTCCCGACAATTAAGAAGACCTGCCCACGCATCACAAAACAGCCACATCAACTTCAGAACCTGGAGTCAAAGACAACAAATTCTGCAGGACGCAGTGCGTTCACACAACGAAAAATAATTTCACCCCTAAACAAACAAATCACCAAAACTATAAGCACACATAATAATAGAAAACAAAACCAAGAATACAAAAAAAAACCAGTATTGTGACACCCCGTATTTTTTCTTAAAATAATTATAGTCCGGATATTAAAATATTTTGATTAAAAATATTTATATAGCTATTTATTTTTAAACGGGCTCGGGTATACCTATTAATTGTGAACCTGTATTCTTATACCCAAATGCCTTAAGCCCCAAAAATAATAAATTATATTATTGTAAGGGTCTTGAACCCAACTAGCTAAGCCCATGAGTATATATGTGTGTTATTATTTTGTATGCCAAAATTATAGGTGTGTATGGTTCTTGACCCAAAAGATTAACCCAACCCACCTATCTAGCCAAACCCATCTTCTTATTTTGAAACCCTACTATTCATAGGAATGAATAGGAATTTTATGTTTAAAGCTTGCAAAAGTTTCATCATTCAAAACTAAGCATTCTTCTGCCTCTCCTTCGTTTTTCTCAATCGGCGATAACCACCCCACCCTTTTTCCTGTCTCCCATTCTCGGCCAAGCAACCATGTTGGAATGTGAAGATGAAGTTGGATGGCGTTGGCATGCTCCAGGGGTCTCCAGTAGCTAGCATCGAGAAGAAGCACACAACGGGTCCGGCGAGTGTAGCATCGGTAACCTTTGGTCTCTTTCCGGTGAGCGTCTACGGCATCAACGGTGATGCGACGGTGACTGACTTAACCCCCCTATTTTCCCGGTGGCCTCACGACGTGAACAGAGCAGCCCCTACGAACAATCGACAGCATTCTCCCCTGCCTTCGGCGAGCCAGAGCAGCAGAGGTGGTTGGGGGCCTTCTTCATCTCGGTTGGTCACAGTGGCGGCCTTCATCTCCTTCCGTTGACGTGGTGTGGACAACCGTGGGTGGTCTCCGACGATAGCAGGACGACAACGTGGGTGCTTGGGGAGTAGGCAGAACTTCGGCGGTTGCATGGCAGTGAAGAAGACGAAGAAGATGATGGGTGAGCTGTTACCTTTGTTACCTTATTTAATTAGTGTTTAAGTAGTTTTATGTTGATAAGTTTAATAAGAATTACACTAGACTAGATGGTAAGGCTTGTGGTTAGGATAAGTTTTGGCTAGAGTTTGAATCCCACCCCACCTTTTAATTAACAGTTTTGTTATAGGGCTTGTTTATCAGTTCACCATTAGTTCAATAGTGGTATCATTAAGTTAACAAGTGAGCCTTTAGCTTGGTGGTATGATGTGGGTTTGGTTTGTTAATTAGCTAGGGTTTGATTCCCAATTTCCCATGAGTGCTTAATTTTTAATTATTAGCTTAGTTAATGATTTTACTATTAAGTCTTGGTTAATTAGCTTATCTACTAGTGTAATTGTGTTGAACTTAAATTAAAAATAGGATGCCTAGCCTAGATGGTTGAGTTAGTGGGTAATTTAGGGTGGGATTAGAGTTCAAATCCTATTATGGACTAATTTGTTTCATTAGTCCTTTTGTTAATAGTCGAGGATCAGTTTGATTCACAGGTTCCGGTAGCTTGGTTTTATGAGTTGAGCCAATATTGGTGTTGGTTTTGGTTGGATAAGCGAATGATGTAACCCATGCTCTACAAAATCTATTTTGCTTACCTATGTGATTATTTTTTGGATTCTACATGTGATTTTGCTATGAATGGTGAGTGTTTATGCATTGTCTTGTGAAAATGCATATCTAGAGCTTGTTATTAGGGTTCATGTATGCCATTGCTTGGATATTCCTTTGATTCAAGTCATTTTGTTGTATTTGGTGAGATTTGGCATGTTTGGACTTGAATTTGAGCTTGGTGTTGAAAATCCCAAAGGGATTAATTTTGGTACAATTGATGGTGTTGATTTTTTGGGATTTGTTCCCCATGATTCTTTTTGACTCGGTATTTCGTCTTTTGTCTTCCCGATGTTCTTTTGATGAACTATTTGAGTGTCTTCTTGTTGTTTCGTATGTCTAGAACTATATGGTAGGATTCCATGTAGGTTTTTGGTGTCTTGAATCTGCTAAATGTTCACCTTGTGATTCGTTGAACCGTGATGAGTCTTGTATGTTCTTCGGAACTAATGTTTGGTTACCCGTTTTGAAAGCATGCTAGTTCGGTGTTTAGAATGCTAGCGTGTGGGTTTGTTCTTCCTATTGTGGATGATGACTTGTGTAATCATCGTTTGTTGTCGGATTGTGATCCTTTCCTTGTTGAGTAATGTTTCATATCTTTATTGTGATCCGTTGATTGATTCCTGTTGTGGTGTGGCTGTGTGTGGCTGTACCTCGATTGCACGATTGTGGTATGGGACACTAGTTACAAAGGTACGCCAGTGGTCCTTGTGGTGGCATGGAATTGATGTGATGAGATGTTTGAGCTGGTAAAGTGGACAGTGTGGGGACTTATGTGTGAAACGGACCCGGTAGTGTAACACCGAATGACCGTTGGATACTTTACTTGGTGGGGGCAACATGGAAACTTATCCCCATTGCCAGAGATGGTAACTAACCCGTTGAGCTTGGAATCTCAATATGGGTGTATACACTTAAAGTTGCTAGCTCTGTTTCAATTGGGTTGCGGCCTTATCATTGCGATGACACTTGCATGTGATCCGGGTCGTTGCGATGACCATGTGAGCATGATTGTTGATGATTTGGAGCCCTCCACACTGATCCACTATGAATCGATCCGTGGTGCTGACTCCATGGTATATGGATTATCAATTCGTGATGGGTGATGTCACGAAGGCATGTGTTGCCATTGTTGTGTATTTTCTCTATGTGTGACGTGTGTTGTCAAAAAGGCATGTGTTACCAATGGTTGTGTCCTTATTCTCTGTGTTATGCATGTTGGGTGTTATCTACTGACTGATGGTAGATTATGCCTTGAGCCATTCTTGTGAGTCGTTATTACCTCGTGTGGTCTTGGAATGTGTTCCCTTTGTCTTTGTGTGAGTGCATAGAGTCTTGTGTTTGCACTTCTACTCTTGGCTTTGAACTTATATATATACTATAGTATTCTTTTCGAAAATGATTTTGTTATATATATCCTATCTATGTATGATACTTAACAGGTATTGGTGGGTTACCAGCTTTATTCGCTGACCGGGTGTCGTCCCATTTCTATTTGTTGCTTTACAGGTTGGGTAGTTTTAGAGAGCACACTAGTGGCCTGTAGATAGATTATCTCTTCCTTTAATAGTTTTGAGGCTGTGAGCCTAAGTAGTTGATTTGTTAGACTGATGTAGTTGTAGTATTTGTCTGTGCACCTATGTTTGATATAGGTTGGCATAGCATCTCCCCGAATTTATGTAGTTAGCTTCCGCTTTTCTTATGTTGATGTTTTAGTCTGTTGATCCCTTTAAATTAAGTTTGAAAAATTGTTGAAATTCGGGGGTGTTACAGTTTGGTATCAGAGCCTAGGTTTGAGCCCTAGGATGTTAAGAGTTGACTTTAAAGACCTAAGTTGAGCTTAGGTTAGTGTTTGTAAGTTGAGACCTTATGATGTTTAGTGAAGCCTCTAAGTGTTTAAGTACCTAGGTTTAGGATTCTTAGGACCGCGCGGTGAGGTTGTGTGTTACCTTTTGTTATCTGTGTAGTTCTCTTATAATTGTTTTGTTTGTTAGCGTATAGTTTAGGTTTGCTTTTGGTTGGTGTGAACCTTCTCGGTAAGTCGTATCGTTCTGGGTTCGTTAAAGTCTTGGCAAGATCTGTGTCTAAGAGTAAAAATGTTGAAGATCTGTTGACACAAGATAGTTAAGTCGTGGTGGTGGGTGCTCTACGATGACAACAGGATGGCAACGTGGGTTCTTGGGGAGTAGGTAGAACTTCAGCGGTTGCATGGCAGTGAAGAAGACGAAGAAGATGATGGGTGCGCTGCTACCCTTGTTACCTTGTTTAATTAGTGCTTAAGTAGTTTTATGTTGTTAAGTTTAATAAGAATTACCCTAGATTAGATGGTAAGGCTTGTGGTTAGGATAAACTTTGGCTAGAGTTTATATCCCGCTCGACCTTTTAATTAACAGTTTTGTTATAGGGGCTTGTTTATCAATTTACGATTAGTACAATAGTGTAGGGGCTTGTTTATCAGTTTACCATTGTAAAATAGTGTAGGGGCCTGTTTATCAGTTTACCATTAGTACAATAGTGTGGTGGTGGTGGTGGTGGTGGTGATGATGATGATGATGATGATGATGACGACGACGATGATGATGATGATGATGACGATGACGATGACGATGGCGATAAAGATGATGATGACGATGATGACGACGATGATGACGACGATGACGATGATGACGATGACGATGATGACGACGATGACGATGACGATGATGACGGACGATGACGATGATGACTATGACGATGACGATGACGACGATGACGATGACGACGATGACGATGACGACATGATGACGATGATGACGACGATGATGACGACGACGACGATGATGATACGACGACGACGATGACGATGACGATGACGATGACGACGACGATGATGATGATGACGATGACGATGACGATGACGATGACAATGACGATGACGACGATGATGAAACACCGTGAGCCAAAAATATGGAAGTAGTTGATATTAGGATTCTTACCTTTCCCTATTTCATACGGAGTGTGATGCGTTATAGGTCGCAGATATACTCGGTTTATTGTGTGACAGGCAATACTTACTGCTTCAACCCAAAATCTTTGAGCAGGTCTTTGGCATTGAGTAGTACCCGAGCCATCTCTTGAATCATCCTTTCTTCTTTTCAACAACGCCATTTTGTTGTGGCGTTTTAGGTGCTGAATATTCATGAGAGATACCAATCGATGCTCACCAATCATCAAACACTTGATTTTCAAATTCACGTCCATGATCACTTCTAATGCGTATGATTGGCTCATCTTTCTCTTTTGGAGTTTTGGGTGCAGGGCTTTGAATGCTTAGAAAGTTTCTGACTTTTCCCCAAGAAAACTGACCCACGAAAACCGAGAAAATCGTCAACACAAACTAAAATGTACCTTTTACCTCCAATGCTTTCTTTCTGGTAGGTCCATAAGGTCCATGTAAATGAGTTCCAAGCAGTGTGTGATTGATCATATCTTGAGGGATATGGCTGCTCTAGTTTGTTTTCCAGCTTGACAGGCACTGCATACTCAGCTGTTTATACCTTGATGTTAGGTAGACCTCGACAACCTCAATCTTGATTAGTTTTTTAATGGAGCGATAATTTAAGTGACCCATTTTTTGATGCCATAGTTTTGATTCTTTTATGCTGGACCTGTAACAAAAGGAACCGTTAGTAAGTATATAGCAGTTATCAGAAGAGCGTTTACCTTCCATGACGCAGTTCTTTTGATAGTCTGTGACATTGCAACTGTCCTTGGTGAAACAGACTTTCTATTCTTGGTCACATAATTGGCTTATGCTTATAAGATTTGCATGAAGACCCTCCATTAGGAGAACTTGTTTTAGTTTGGGTACACTGAACCCTTAACTCCGTCGCTGAAAGTCACTTCTCCTGTATTTCCTTTTATATTGTTTAAGAATGTAGCAACTCCCGTCATATGACATGAACACGCACTGTCAAAGTACCATCTCTCTTTTCTGTTAGTACTTGTAGTGTGGAAAGATACATGGCAGACAAAATCACTTTTTTTCACCCAAATTTGCTTAACAAATGGGGTGATAGACTTTTTGGTGTATTTCTCAACACGTTGGTCTTTGTAGAAGTAGAAACACTCCGGTTTTGTATGTTCACGTACCCTGCAGTAATGATATATAGGATTATAAAATCTAATCTTGGTTGTCTTTTTACTTGGAGCAAATTTGACTTGACGTTGAGATGTACTAGCTTCTGGACTATCTTGATGTGCTCCAATGAAGGAGTCAGGGAATGAGGCTTTGACGAAAACTGTTACAACTTTGTCCTTTCCTCCAGAATATCCTAACCCATACTTTGTGGATGTCTTTCGACCAGAATCCAAAATTTGGTCTAAAGTGGATGTGTTTTCCATCATTTTTATCTTGCGTTTGAGTTGCTCGAGCTCATTTTTGAGTTCTTCCAGCTCATGTTTGAGAGTTTCTTCTTGCTTGTGGCTGTCTTCAGTGATACTGTCCCTGTCAGATATTTTAGATAGATACACCTTTTGACAAATTCTAGAATGCTAACCTAACTAGACAGAGATCTATTCACTTTTACAAGTATTTCCCATTTTGAATACAATTTTGTATATTCTACTTAGAATGAAGGAGCAGGTAAATCTTGATCTTCTGACGACACATACTCTTCAATTTCAGATCCTTCACCAGTTGTTGAGTCAGGTATTGTAGTTGTGAAGGCCGTGAAGGCAACAAAGTTCCGTGAGATCTCGTCAGGATCAGATCCTGGATCAGTTTCTGGTTCATCATCATCACTCCAGGTAAGAGCGACTTTCATCGATTTTTTCCGTCTTAGGTAGGTTGGACATTCGGCTTGCATATGACCATACCTTTCACATTCATAACACTTAATCTCTTTGCCCCGGTTTTTTTCTTTGAGCTGAGAGTTTCTTAATGTACCTGATCGTTGATTAGAAGAATTTGGTTTTTAATTGTTTCGAGCACTACTTGACCCCAATCATTTCTTACTTTAACTTGCCAAATTTTCCTTTTTGACGTTGTTTTACCTGTTGCAACAATTTAGAAAAACCTTTAGATAGAAAACTACTGCATCATCACTTACCGCATCTGGATCAGATCCAGTTCCAGCGTTTTCGGCGTAAAAGCTACAAATTTTCTTTTTGTTTCAGGGCTCCCTTAAATTTCCATCTCATAGGTTTGTAGGCTTGCCATCAATTTTTGTATTGTTTTCTTTTCCCATCCATCACGCTCCTGAATAGCAATAACTTTCATGTGAAATCTTGGAGGGAGAGAACGAAGAATTTTTTTGACAAGTCTTTCTTGAGTGATTGGCTCGCCTAAGATGCTTGCCCTATTGGCTAGTTCTTGTACCCGAGCATGGAAATCAACTATAGTTTCATCATCTTTCATCTTTAGATCTTCAAAGTATGATTAAACCATTTGTAACTTGGATTGTCTAACCGATGCGGTTCCTTCATAGGTGGTTTCCAAGGCATCCCAAGCTTTTTTAGCCGAATCACACCCTGCAACAATGGTAAACTGACTCTTATGCATTAAAGAAAAAATAGTATCTAACGCTTTATGATTGTAGTTGGCGGTGGTCATCTCAGTCTCTGTCCATTCTGCCTCTGGTTTGAGGACTGGAGGATCTCCTATATTATCTCCATCTTTGGTAGGATGAGACCAACCAGTAAGAATAGCCCTCCAGACCTTCTCTCCTTGAGCTCGTAGATGCATTTTTGGTGCGGGCCTTCCAGTACGCATAGTTGTCACCTGTTAGTTCAAGAGGTGCTCTATGTCGTTCCGTGCTGTAAGACTCAATGCACAGTGAGCAACAAATAAAAAAGACAAACAAAAAAAGACCGATACTGAGATCTTGAGTTTAAAAAACACGTGATAGCCAGATTGTTAGACTAGTAACTTAAGTCCCCGGGCTCTGATACCAATTAAAAAAGCACGTGAGCCTTGAATGCAAGATTTTGCTTAAGAATTCAATTTTATTTCAATTATAAAGCTGGACTAGATGCAATCCTACTCCAGATATAATAAAGAACATAGAATAGATAGTCGTAAAAGAAAGCATGCACCAGGAAATGTTCACGCAGTTCGGAGCCTCACTCCAACGTCTGCGGGCCACTCACATCAACCCAAATCCACTATGATAAAAAGGAGTACAAGAGGAGAGTTAATTACACACTAAAGTATAACCTATAAACTCTAGAGCCTACTCCAGTGGATCCGATGTGCAGGCGATCTTCATTGCTTCTTAATTTGATTACGGGTCTTTCTTCACACTCAACAGTACAGTATTTATTTCGATAGATGAACCAAGAATTTCAGAGTAGAAACATGTGAAAGAGTGGTAGAAAATGCTAACCAAAGTAGCATTTTATAAAGGTAGAAAAGGATCATTCGATCCACAAATCAAGCACTCTTTACCTTATGTGTATGTGTTACCCCAATTCGGTTGCGATCGGATTGGTTATCCTGAGCTGCGGTTCAGAAGCTGGCTGCGGTCTGATTGATACTCTTGGGCTGCGGTCCACCGTTTGGTTGCGATCAAACGTTTCTATACGAGCTGCGGTTCGTCCTTTCCTGGCTGCGGTCAGATGACATTCTCTTGGGCTGCGGTCCACTGTTTGGTTTGCGATCAAACACTTGATGAGCTGCGGTTCATCGGTCGGTTGGATCGACCCCTCCGTGTTGCGATACGGGCAGGGTGCTGCGGGGCCGTGTCAGAGCTATATGCGCTGACCCTCATGTATGGGCATGCGATTGGTCCTGTGGCGCCAATAAAGTGTGCTATGTGTTGTGATATGGATGAGTTGTGATTATGAGTGTCTTGGGGGATGTGACTATGGGATTTATGCTGGGGACTGTTCATGTTG
>VALG01006416.1:0-15049 GCA_009835305.1 Ipomoea purpurea
TTTGAACCAAACGTCACGTTATGAGTTAATACGTCCGATGGTTCTGTAGTGTAGTGCACTGTAATGTATCGTTATTATTATTAATGATACAAAATTATTATTATTATTATTATTATTATTAACATGTATGGTATGTACTGTAGTGTATTATTATTATTTATTTATTATTATTATATTTTATTATTATTATTATATTATTAATAATAATATTATAATATAAGTAATAATAATAATAATAATAATAATAATAATAATAATAATAATAATAATAATAATAATAATAATAAATTAGTACCGTAGTGTAGTGTAGTTATGTAATATTATATTATATTATTATTATTATTATTATTATTGACAGATATACCGAAAGACCTGACCAGTCGAGTCGCATTACCGATTTAGAAAGCAAGCAAGGAAGAAGCCCACGTACTATTTACAATTTTAAAATCTTTGTTTATGTGATTTTTTTTTTTTGAAAACTTTATGTTATTAATTAATATTTAATAAAATAAAATTTTAAAAAATAAATTCGAAGTAATCAAAATTGCAAGGGTTGTGTTCTAATAAAATATAGAATTAGGAAAACATTATAAATTCTTTAATTGCTTTGAAAATCATATAATTGCATATATTAAACAAATTAATGTTGTTTGCAATTCTAAATAATTAATTATTATTATTAAAGAAATCAATATTTAACTTTTTAAATAAACAAAGTGAAAAGAAGGCAAAGTAATTCTTCTTTTGTGACACATTTTGGTCAAAGCAAGAAGAATAAAAGAAGCTATTGCCATTACCTTCTTTTTAAAAAGGTATTTGAAAAGAAGGTAATGGCATGGGTACTTTACATATTTTAATCTAGGGTTTTTAATCAACACATTTTTGTCCAAGTCATGTCAAAAGTACATATCTTGGCTATGTCCCGAGTATTAGCGATTTACCAGCTGTCGTCATCCGACGTTTTGTGTTTTAATATTTTCTCAGTTTCCTACTAATTTAACATATATATTTCAGGCTTAGCTGTTAAATTTCCAGTTTTCAATTAGGCATGCAAAATAGTGGTCTGTTATCCAATTTAACTCTTCAGTGCTTTCTTGTTTGTTCAAATTACTCATTTTTTGGCCATTGCTTTTTCTTGGTAGACACAATGGAGCAGATACTCTCATTACGTAGTAAATTTGAAGGATATATGGATTTTGATGAAAATCTGGAAACTCTAAAAGCTGAAGTAGATCAACTTCATATGGAGGCGAATGACATGGAAGCAAAGTTGAAAGAACTTAGAAAGAGGAGGGCAAAGGAAGAGGAAACAAGGAGGAGGGTTGGCTTCAGCAAGTAAATAAGTTGGAAACAAACTTTGAAACATTCAAGGAAAGCATACAAAGTGCGGGATTCATAATGAAGAATGCTCGGAAGTTAATAAAAGCACAAGAACTCGAAGGGATGACAGAAAGAGTTAAAAAGCTTAGAGAAGAGGCAGAAGTAAATACTGTGAACCTACACTGGATGTTAGTACATTCATATGAACTCAATGTTTGATCAGTTATTTGGGACAACATCTAAAATTAATTTTGTAGAAATATATAGATGGGTAGAGGATGAAAATGTGACTAGTATCGGGGTGTATGGAATGGGAGGTGTTGGGAAGACAACTTTGACACAACATCTATATAACCAAAAATCTGCAAAGAAAACCCTCGTGCTAATGTTTACTGGGTTACAGTTTCTCAAGATTTTAACATCAGGAAATTACAAGATAACATTGCGAAAGTGCTGGTATTACATTGTCTGATGTGGACAATGAAGTGCAAAGAGCTGCTATTTTACGCAATCATTTAGTGAGGAATAATGTTGTGCTCATATTGGATGATGTGTGGGACAAAATTGACTTGGGTGAAATTGGGTGTCCCTGTTAAGGATAAGGGTTGCAAGCTCATTTTTAACAACTCGATTACAAGATGTGTGGCCATTGGATTGGATGCGACAAGATGTTCAAAGTCGATGTTTTTAATGGGAGGGAAGCTTGGAATTTGTTCAAGGAGGTTTTAGTACAAGATAAGCATTTTGTGCTCACTGATGCATGCTATTGAGAAACATGCCAAAGAATTGGCAAAAAAGTGTGGCGGCTTACCATTGGCACTCAATACTGTTGCCGCAAGTATGCGAGGGGTGAATGTATGATCACAGTTGGAGGAAATGCCATTAAGAATTTCCGAAATGGTTCTCCTCAAATGGGAGATCAGTTGGAAAAATATGTGTTTGATATACTTGAATTTAGCTACAACAGATTGGAGAGAAGAAAAGTGGAAAAGGTGTTTTCTTTATTGTTGTTTGTATCCTGAAGATCATTATATTCGCAAGGATGAAGTAATACTGAAGTTGATTGCAGAAGGGTTATGTGAAGATAGAGAGAGGTCATCCATATTGAAATAAACTAGTTAGACGTTTTCTTATTGGGAGGGGAAAAACGAGTATGTTAAGATGCATGATTTTAATGAGAGAAATGGCTTAACGATCTCAAAGTTCATGCGTTAAATCTGGAGCTCACTAGAAATTCCAGAGGAGAAACATTTGGATCGCGGGAATTGAGAGGTTTCTTTTATGAGAAGTTAAAACTAAAAGAAAATTCCAGGATGACTTTTCCCCTAGATGCCCTAGCCTTTCACCTTGATTTTGCAAAGGGATTATTACATGGATTTCTGGCAACTTCAAAGAATCCCAGGAATCTTTCTTGTTGTACATGAGACACAACTTCGAGTCACTTAGATTAAGGTTATAACAATGGGCTGGAGTGGTCTTCCCAATTCGATTCTCAGATTTGGAAATCTTTATGGATTATATCTTGAAGGGTTGTAAAAGATTAGGTTGTTTGGCCAGGAAGAAGAAGCTGAAGAAAATTGATGGTGTATAAATATTGATGGTTGTGGAAGGGAACTTAGGGAATTGCCTCAAGACATGGGATGTTTATGAATCTCCAATATCTATATATGAGGCGCACAAGCAAATACTTGGAGATTCCAAAAGGGGTAATAGCCAAACTAAGAAATCTAGATGCCTCTATTTGCACTATTGTCCGAGCTTGCAGAGTGAGGAAGTTAATTGCTTGACACATCTTCAAGAATTTACAAACGGCTATGATGGTTTGCACAGCTTCAACAACACTACATTGGGTTAAAAAACTTGAGCAACTGAAATGCTACCAGATATTTGTAGGCTCCTGTTATACAAAGCCAAAAAGTGAAGAGAGGAGTGTGTGTTTCGGTGAAATCAATTTTGAAGGGAAAAGAGGTCAAGAAGTTAAAGTATTGCTCCTGCAAACATTTTCGTTTACGAATTGAGGAATGTGAGGGGTGGATGGGTGCATATTAGACTATTTCCAATCATTGAGCAATAATCTGAGTGAACTAATTGTAGATAATTCCTTGGAAGCAGAGTGGATTTGGGATAGCGAACAAGTAATCAGAAAAATGCAGCGAGCACACTATGGGCCTTACGCTTATTTTTCTTGATTGTTCAAAAACTCGTTTTTCATCTCTCTACCGATTCTAGAAGCAAACGCTTGACTTCCTAGACAAATTCCTTCCTCTTCTCGACAAACCCCTCTCGTAATATTCGATAAGTACAATCAACCTTGTTCTATGGTTTTGTTTTTTCTGAGCAGGAGATGTATGTAGGCTAAAGTAATTTAATATTCCATGATTACAGCATTCACATCCCGTTAGATATACACTCTGTATTGGTCCTATTTGGTAGAGTTTTACATCTAGTAATTTTTACAAAAGATCCTTAATTTTTGTCACTAGTGGCATATATCTAGCACAATAGCATGCACCAACACTCCTAAGAGTACAATCTTTGTAGAGTAGTATTATGCTGTTCGACACACAGGATACTGGGGTAATAGGATCTTGATAAACACCTGCAGAATGGCAGACAAAGTATATAATACTACCGACCATATTAGCCATCATCCTCCTAATAATATATCATGTCTAAACCTATTCAAGCTATAAACCTTAGGACTAGAGGTGCTAGCCAAAATTGAAAGCTATGCAATGGTAGAGAAATGGTTTGACCTTCATTTATGAAGAATATAAGCATTTTCCGTTTATGTCAAAATATTAAGAGCGATGCCTCATATATAATGCTTCCTATATGAGTGTAGGCTAAGTAATACAAACCATACCTCCTTATACATACCTTTGAAATGATCTTACTAACTTAAATTAGATGAGCAAGAGAAAAGGTAGGGAATACACAATTATGGTAGTAGCTGACAAGTATCCAAATGAAAAAGATCAATATCCTTCAATATCTTCACATCTACTGGTAGTTATCTTATTGATTCTATGTGCTCTTAAATAAAACAGTATGTCCAATAAATATACAACTTTATAATTTAGTAGCATATCTTTAACCTAATTTCTTGCAAATGAGTTAATGAAATCATATAAAAACCAATATGATAGTTATAATAATAATATTATCCTAAAATTAATATAATTTATCATCGACAAATAGAGCCACATTAATTTCGTATTTTATAAATACAAAGCAGAAAGTAGCTAATCATTCAATCTGCATACAACATTAATAATATATAATAAATCTTGAATCAATATTATTTTTCATTTATACTAAATGATGTTAAAAGTAATATAAATGAATGATTCAGGAGTCAAAGAGAAGAATTCAAACTAAAAGAAGACCATGATTTATTTATATGATTTAAATATAGTTTTATTTATGGATTAATTTGGTTTTATCAAACTTCCTCATTTTTATAGTAGAATATTGTATAAATATGTATACAAATAAATAAACCTACATTTAAAAATGTAGAAAATTAAATTTTATAAATAAATACATCTTTTTTTTTGTAGAACTATAAATACATCTTTCTATAATTTAATAAGCAAATATATCGGTTATCTTCCAATTTCATTTATTTTTCTTTACTATTTCTTTTATTCTATCTATAAATATGTATAGGAGTATTATTTTAATTAACACTTCTAACCTTTTACTTTTTTTAAAATTATCCTTTGTATCCTTCTTTAACTTTTTAAGGTGAGTTCTAACTCACTACTTTTTTAATAAAGGTAAATTTAAATAATATTATAGTGACTTAATTTATATATTTAAGAAAATGATATTTCCACTTGGTTCTTTATCTAATAGAGACAAACATTATTTGATACTCAATTTTATCTGTTAAAATATAATGTATATCGAATAACAATAAATCATAAAAATGAAGATATAAAATATAGTTTACTTATAAAATGATTAAAACATTGTCAAATTTTAATTCTTTATTATGGATTAGTTTGAGTTAATCTTCTGAGCATTTCTTCCTATTATTCACAGATGGGTATTATATTCGAAGGTTATTAATTATATTTTGTTAGAAACTTTTTTTTATTTGTTTCCATATATGAAACTTCATCCTAATAGGAACTATTTTAAAGAATCTAATTAATTGTAGGGAGATATATATTTGAACTCGTAAATATTTCATAACTTAAGCTACCTCAAATGCCTTTCCACTTGAGAAATGACTTTAGTATTAGGAGATGATAATTAGTCATTATAATGTAATCACTTTGCAGCGCAACTAAGTTGTGTGTTGAATGAAATTGCAGGCTAGCTCTGGACAAGTCCGACATGTGATATATGGAAGGTTAATTTGGAGGTCTCTCATTGCTGATTGTTAAGTGTTGCTCTGATCTATATTGTCTTTGAATGGTTTTTTAACATTGAAGTTCCCAATTTAAGCTCATTACAATGCAATACTTATTATACTCTACTAATTGGAGTTTCAATGTGACATATCAAAAGGAAAATAATGTCTTACATAATACTAAATTCATCTGCATACCGTTTTATTAGTTGGACCACTAAGTATTTCATTGAGTCCTTGGTAGCGCATGGAAATAGTATTAGTACCGCTACATTTTGTCCTTCATACCAAATAGAGAAAAAGATAAGCAATTGTTACGCTGCCTACATATACAAATCTTATTATAGAATGTTAGATTTTCATACTTCTACCTCTTAAAATATTCCAATGAATTAATTCATTGCAATTTTTTGCTATCAATCTCTGATTTAAAATATTTGTATAATTTTATTTTTGAATATATTTAATTAATTTATTATTTGCTTTTTTTTTCTTCTAAAAAGCTTCTCTCAACGAAATTTTTTGGTCTAGCATTGGTTATTATATTGTTCATTAGGTGTACGAGTTATATAAAAATAAAAATGCAATAAGGCCACAGTGCACTCAAGACATATATATCGTAAGTGGAGCCAAGTTAGGGTCCACAAAACTATGTGCACAGTCGGTGTCTAACAGTATAAGAGACGCGCCTAGCTATTTTTTGGTGCTTGTTGATGATACAATATAAGATCAAAGTTACCGCTGTGACAGAATATTGTCATCTATGTGGCTTTCCTACAGAACACACATAACTTCTCTCTAGGCGCTGTAATTGTTGATAAATGACGCGTTTTGTTACATTATAATCTCAAAGATATGCATGCATGTATCCTGGCTTACAACATTATCATATATTTTGAAGGAGTTGTCGATAGACCGACCCTTCATAAACGCAGTAAATTGCATCTCAGTGACTCTCAAAAATGGAGAAGCTATTTAATATTTAGTTAGAGTTTTGTGAGTCCTTAGAGCAAATTTAGTCAAATAGTTTAGTGATGTATTTGATAAACGTTTTGTAGATCAAATGAAGATGTTGCAAGATTAGATAATTGAAATGATGAGATAGTATGAGCAGTTGATGATTATGTTGTAGTTTTAGAAAGTATCTGAAAAATGATTATTGCAAGTGTATGGAAAATTAAAACTGAAAGTTTATATCAAAAGTAAAAACTAGAAATAAAGTTTACATTTTTCATTAAATAAAGTGTACAATTTGACGTCCATAATCAGTGTGAGTCAGTAACTGATGAATAGTTCAAAGTAGTATAATTTTTTTATTTAAAAAGACAGCAGATAATAGAATATTGGGTCAGTTGTCTGTTATTGTGTAATTATAGAACGCAATCCGTTTGGTTATAGTAGATCAGAAAAGATCGGACTTTCAGAATATTGAATTTAAAATAACGAATGAGACTTGAATCTCTATTATAGTAATGGATAATTACCATCCCCAGTTAGAAAGACATTGGAGATCCTTGAGCACCCGCAAGAGTTAGTGCAGCAAGGGAGACGGAAGAGCGAGGGTCTTCGCAAGGAGACATCAGACATAGAAAGACAATTTTTTATTGGCCTTCTAACGTTAAACTACTCAGACGGCAAATTGATTTGATTTGTATAGTGGTAAAAAGTTTAAGTAGTGTTTAAAAAAATAGTAATTTGTAAAAAGTTACAATACTTTGAACGGATTAAAAGGAAAGTAAAGAAAAATAAAGTGAGTAGGAATGCGGTTAGAAGCGACTTAAATGGGCTGAGTAATCATCATCAGTTAATTGGTTAATTAATTTTTAGTGACATTTGACTGACTAATTGTCAACCAGATGAAATGTGTCAACGAGTATAGATACACAATGTAATTATGTGATAAATAAAAATTAGCATAATATGAATTATCTTAGTCAAATTTGCCTTTTGTTATTCAAAAATTCAATACATATGTGAGAGAGATGTCATGAATGCAAAATGTAACAATGCAGCTACACAGACTACCTAATATGGAGCATATAAACCACCTTACATCAAAATTGTAAATTTAAACTCTATACTACAAAAGTTGTATAACAAACATTTTCTTTTTAACCTAATAATAATTGGCATTTATACTATACAAACATACACACTTTTTCTTTTTGAAGCTCCATTTTTCTTATTTAATAGATACACACTTTGAGAAGTCAATTTGGTAATCTTTTTACATGAAAACTTGAATTTACTTTTGACGTAAAGTCGAATTAAAAGTGAACCTCACTCAAAATATTAGCTCAACAAACTGCTTTAAACGTCATTTTTCGCTCATTTCCAACTTAATGTTATTAATTATAATTAGGTTAAAAGAAAATGATTGGGTTAATCAAGTATAGATAAATATGGAGTAGATGTTTTAATGCTATGATTTCTACTCGAGGCTGACTCCATAACCTATTTTGATTTTGATACCAAAAAGGCATTGAAAAGTAATTAATCATGCAATTCTATTTTCATATACTTGTACTCAATCATTGAACATTCAATGACAGATGATGGTACTCAGCCATTTAAGTCGCTGTCTAACGCAATCCTCGTCACTTTATTTTTCTTACTTTCCTTTTAATCCGTTTCAAAGTATTGCAACTTTTTACAAATTACTTTTTTTTTTTTAACAGCACATAACTTTTTGCCCCACCTAGTAGCAAAAATCAAATCAATTTGCGTCTGAAGTAAATGCCAATATGTTCTGAAGTAAGTACTTCCAAACCGCCATATGTCAATCCTGCGTCCAGAGGTAACATCAGGATGTAGATCGTTGTTTTTAAATTAAAAAAAATCGCCTCTATAAACAAAATTGCGTTAGTTTTTATTAACAGAAACAGACGCCAATTAGCCTTCTTTTTTTAAAAAAAAAATAGTACATTCCTGCATCAGTTACTGACATAAAAACTGATGCAGAATGTCCGTTTTTAAAAAAAAATATTTATTATAAAACTTGCAGTTTTTTCCCCCTATACATTCAACCCCAATATAATCAAATTCAACACTGTCCAACACATCAATATCTATCAACCTACACAAACGTTTCAATACATCACAGAACATCATAAAATTGCTAAATCACAAACATCATACTAAATATATTAGCATCTCCATTTGAGAGTCACTGAGATTGCAATTACTCAGATTTTGAGGTCTATCGACAACTCTCCAAATAACAGAGATTGTGTAGCCAGAGGCACATTGATATAATGTAACAAAACCCTAACCACAATGGGCCAGGGCAGTAAGGAAAGGCCAAGCAAATCGGTCTCTGTACTGTTGAAGGTCATCAAGCACACCAAAAGCCTAGCGCCAAATCCCTGTAAGACCAAATGAGATCCAATGACCATAATGCAATTCAAATCTATGTCAGCTATATATCAGCAGTGACTCCCTAAGAACATAAAACCATCTAGCAAATTAAGAAGGAGAACATGGAAGCAATAATATACAAGTACATATGATTCAAAAAAAAAAATGTACAAGTACTAAATAAAATATATATATTAATGTTGCAGGTGCGAACAGCGGGCGTCCAGGGAGAGAAGCTGCGAACTAGTGCCCCAGCGCCGGTGTCCAGATCTAGGTGGCAGCCTAATATAATACACAGGTGCACATAAGTATAGTATGGCACTAAAAAATTGGGATAATGTAACTCAAAGGCTATATATATATAATATATATATATATAATGCATACTATATATATATTATATATATATATAATAAGTATATTTATACATACATATAATATATATAATATATATGATATATATATACTTAATATACATACATATATATATATATAGGTAGTATGTATATATACATTATAATAATACGTGTATATATTATGAAATATATACTATGATAATATATATAATATGATATCATATATATCATATATATATAATATATATGTATATACGTGTATATATATATATATAATAATATAATATATATATATAATAATATATATATATTAATATATAATACTCTTTGCAACTGGCAGTTGTTAGAGAAAAGTATGAGAACAATACTACATTGTCATAGAGCCGTTTGTCCATGCAGCCTGGAATCTCATATAACAAATTTAAGGATTTTTGATAAAAATATGAAAGCTCTGAAAAAGACAAGTAACTCTACGTATCTATACTAGTCAAGCAGAAGACATAGAAACAAGTTGATGAACTTGGAACAAGGAGGGAGAAAGAAGAGGAAATTGGAAGTCAAGGGTTTGCTTGAACAAGTAGAAAGAGATGAAAAACGAGTTGAAACAATCAATGAAAGAATAACAAATGGGGGATATGGAGAAAGTAAAATCTTGTTGGGTTGGGCTTCCTTCCTATGTGGTAAATAGCTCATTTTGGACCAAGCCTATTTGTATCCACTATAAGAAATATTTTATTCAGCCTGGACCTACGGACATTCATTAAATGTTGCTTGGGGACGGCGGTGGAGCTGTTTGGCAGAGAGAAGGAAATTATTTCTTTGTTTCACACTTCTTTGCTGCATGGGTGTGAAAAGGTGGAAAAATCAAATTTGCTTCATTCAATCCCCATTTGGTTGTCAGCATGGAATGAGGGGGTAATTAATTACTTTTGGAAGCATGCATGTGAAAGGTTGACAATTTCTTTCTTACTATTCCCATTTTGGCAGAAACTCACAACTATAAAAGGAGCAATATTCATTGTTCCTAATTACCACAAATTTCACATTCTTTTCGGCTAAGGCAGTGGACAAAGAAAGAAGAAATTCATTTTCTTCTCTTCTTTCTTCACGGCAGTACGTAGCGCAGCGGAAGGAGCAACTTCTATTTCTTTTTCATTTTGTGCTACTTTGTCGTGGGTTTGCTAGATCTTTTGGGTACTTTCTTTATCAAATATTTTGTAGATGTCCATTTATTTGTTCCAGCATCCTTTTGGATATTCTCGTAATATTTGTATTCTATTCACCTTGCTCGTGGTGGTTGAATATTTTGAGTACGAGATATTATCATTTTTAGGCCTGTGAACGTGATAGAATGTATTTGGCCTAGAGTTGTTGTATTTGATATTTTTAGGGTGTTTGGCTCGGGTGGTAGCCAACAACTTTGTACCCAAGATTTGTTATAGTGGAATATTGTTTGGTGGTGGTCCGTGGTTTTTCCCCGTGGTTTTGGGGTTTTCCACGTAAATCTTGTGTCCCTGTGTCTGTTATTTATTTTTGGTTGTTTTGTACCATCTCGTATTTGCGCTCTTGTCGGTCCTGTGATTTTATTTGTCACAGGTGGTGGGATTTTTCCCAACAGACTCTACGATCGGGCAACAGAGATTAGGACAGTGTTATAGAGAAGGCAAGAACAGATGAGAGAATGCGAGCTGATCGAGAAAGGGGAGGTCGGCCTCGTGAGGACACAACAGAAGAATTGTTTCAATAGTTATGTTGTGCAACCGTGTGCACCATGCATGGTGCACACGGTTGCAAAACGACGTCGTTTTGACTAAAAACGTGCATCCCTTTAAAAAAGAATCAGTTTCGATTCCCCTCAACAACATTATGTTGTTCATTCATTGTGGATTTTTAGTTCATTCATTGTGGATATTAGTTCATTTATTCTGGATTTTGTGTTATTCATTCACTGTGGATATAATAGTTATGCATTTGTGGATATATAGTTATGAATTTGTGGAATATATAATTCAAATATGCAAAAAAAAATGCTATTGTCGGGAATCGAATCTGAATTTTTTTTAAGTGGGATGCGCATTTTTAGTCAAAACGACATCGTTTTGCAATCGGGTGCAACATACATTGTGCACACGTTGCACAACATAATTTGCGGAATTGTTTTATCAAAGAATATTTGGGCCGCTTGGGCTGTAATCTTTACAAATAATTTGGGCTAAAATAGAAAACATATTAAACCAATTGGGCTGATGGATCTTTTAAAAATATAGGAAAAGTGTCAAATTGACCCCCTAAGTCGACCAGATAGTGCAATTGGTCCCCCTAACTAAAAAAAAGCTTCATTCAAATCTCATAAACCTGTAAAATTGTTCAATTACAGTCCAAAGTGACTTGTTTAACAGGTAAGTCTATCACATTGATGACATATGTCATTTTAAAATATTTTTTATTGTTTTTAAAAAATTATATATTATATAGTATATATATATATATATATATATATATATATATTAGTATATATTATATATATATATATATATAGTATATATGGGGTTGCATTCACATGTTAAAAACTACCCTTAAAATAAAAATGTGGGCTTGTTGGACAAAAAATAAACCATTAGATTTGTTGAAGATTTGAACGGATTAGATGGGATTCCCTCAATGGGCCTAATTAAAAACTAGCCACAAATAACAATAATTAAAAACTACCATAAATAATTCAACAAAATTCCTGTACATCCAACTTAAAAAATCAAACGACTCGGATTGAATCACACTGTTTATATTTTAAGCACTGTTTGTATCTTGAATAGAATCATATTACTAGTATATTATATATATATTAATATTATACTATATTAGTATATTATATACCTAGTATATATATATATAATATATATATATATATATATATATATATATATATATATATATTAAAAAATAAATACAAACCTATTTTTTTAAATGGGACAAAGCTGTTTAGGAGGCTGTGTTTTTTTTTTTTTGTTTTTTTTTTTTTTTTTATTTTATTTGTTTTTTAAATTAATATATATATTAATAAATAAATAAATAAAATTAAAAACAAAAAAAAAAAACAAAAATATATATTTTTTAAAATGACATGTGTCAACAATGTGACGATTTAACCTGTTAAACAAGTCACTTTGGACTTACTTGAATCAATTTTACATTGGTTTAGAGGATCTGAATGTAAGCTTTTTTTAGCTTAGGGAAAAAATATATATTTTTGTTTTTTTTTTTTTTTTTTTTTTTTTTTGTTTTTATTTTTATTTATTTTTATTTAATTACCTATTATATTACATTAAAAAAAAATAAAATAATGCAACTAAACCATAAAAAAAAACGAACAAAAAAATCAGAAGAAACTATAAAAAACACAGCGCGCGTAAGAACCAGCTTAGTTCCTCTGAATATCATTTATATCCAATATTTGTAGGTTTGTAATTTTTATATTTTTTACAAATATTTTATATTACTAATAATAATACATCTTTTATGAACTTCTCTAAATAAAGGTTTTGGTTCAACTTAATTATGCTCTTGAGATATATTGATCACTCATTATAGGACTATAGTTGTAATGGTACAAGACTTTTCTTACAAAGTTAGCTTATCATGTTTTGAAGCTTAATAATGTGTAATAAAATTTAATAATGTTTTTATTTCTACCTTATAACTATTATTATTGCTATCATAATCTTTTATTATTATATTATACTCTATCATTCTATGTACTCTATATATGACCGTGCATGCACGAGTGCAAATTCTAGTATCAACAATAGTTATAATAAATATAGATGTTATATTAAATGATTATTTTAGCTTTTAAACATATTCTTAAAAAAACATTGATTATAAATATAATAACTTTTAGCTAAAGAAATGAAAGGTACCTTCTTTTTTTTTTTTATTTTTTTTTTTTTTTTTTTGAGATGATGTAGGTTAGGATGGGGATTTTCAGGTGAGTGGTTTTGCAAAAGAGGGAGTAATTGGAGGCTGGAAAGAAAGTCTAAGACAGATTATCATAATAATATGTAAATGTAATATACATAAATAATTTTACTTTATTTATAAATATAGAGCTAATACCATTTAGGGTTCATTTACTGGAATATTGATATTTTGTCTACGTTATAGTTCTAAAACTTCCAAATGAATATTTATATGGTACCTCGACTTTCTAAAATTCTTGCCATTACTGTAGTCAAGTTAACCACCTATTAATTATAGGCCATTCGGACTTTTAATTCAGATACAAAATCAGTGCTTAACAAATATAAAACGTAGTGCTGGGGGTCCCTCTCATACGAGTCGAGCTTCGATATTGTGTGAATGATATAGAATTGTACAGGATTTTGTTGATTGATCGCTTTAGGACCTTATTGTGTTAATATAAGTGTTGAAGACCACTAAATTAGAGTTATATTGGATAATTTAGATAGGTGAGCGTATTAATGACTTATTATTGTTGAAGTGGACTCTATTTAGAAATGGTGGGAAACTTCAAACACGTGGCAAACACCGTTCAATCTTCTATACACAAATATACTTATGAGACTAACCATTGTTAATGTTTTTGTATCGCGTAACTATATTCTTCATTTTTAAATAGGGTAAGTTATTTATAAATTACTATGTGAGAACATGCCATATGCTCCTACTTCAACTCAAAAAAATTTTATAAAGGTCCAGGTGGTTTACTGGGCTACAAGTTACCTCAAATTGATGAGGGTATGGAAGTCTTGGGTAATTATGCCCTGGACCGTGGTCTCACACCCGTGTTCCACAATGCATTGTGAACACGGAGTCACTAAAAAACGGACGTCGTATTTTAAGAAAAATACAGTGTTATATTTCAGTTTAAAAAATATAGAAATTGATTTTGTCTGCTGTTAACGGTTGTTTACTCGTTTGTAGCCATTATGAATATATGTACAGTTATGGGATTTATAGAATGTACAGTTATGGCATATGATATTGATTACAGTTATGACATTATGATAATGTAAAGTTATAAAATTTAATAAAATAGAACTCTGACTTTATTGAACTTAAATTATGAACATTATAGTGATAAATAGTTATGGAACATAGAAGCTTAAAATTGTGATCAATGAGAGCTTCGTAAAATATTATGATTTTACAGGTTATTTGTAAATTATATATATATATAATTTTTTAAAACAATAAAAAATATTTTTTAAAATGACTAATATGATGATCATCCATGGTGATAGCAGTCTACGTGTAATTATGATATAACCTGTTAAACAATATATATGAGTACAGTTTTGATGGCAATATTTAATGTTAGAAATGCTACAAGATTATTTATGGGCTATTATGAGATTTGGAAAATTAAGCTATTTACAGTTTATTGTAAGTTTAGAATGGACCCAATGACCACCCACGAGCTATATCTGGCTATTGAATCGCATTTAGGTAGCAGTCAATATTTGTATGCATACACACTTTTTCACTAATATATGTTAAATAAAGAATATTCATGCAAGCAGTCACCGACAAGCTCTTATTAGGAATTTTGTGAATAATGTCATTATGCATTATTCTGTATAGCACCAATATAATGATAGTTATTTGTAAGTTTAGAAGCCTATAGAGACCCTGG
>VALG01006419.1:0-12970 GCA_009835305.1 Ipomoea purpurea
CACCCACCTATCCAAAACGCTACCAATCACCTATAAATTACCTAATGTGGACTCGGGCGCATAACTCAACCCAAAAAACACAACCCCTACCATGCCACCACCACTCTAAACCACAGGAACAAAAAAAAAAAAAAAAAAAAAAAAAAAAAAAAAAATAACCCAACATTGCACTACATTCCATTATACATCCCCTCCCCCCCACCCCCCAAATAAAATTATAAATACAAACTGAAAAAAAAAAGCGCCCACCGTCGAACGCACCCCTCAAACTAATACCCCAATTATATACGTTTAGAAAGAATAGTAAATTAAATAAAAATAAAAAAAAAAAAAAAAAAAAACTACCAACTCCTAAACCCAGAGATAACGACCACCTGATTTCCCTCACCCCTATTATACAATCTGCGCTGTCCACACCGCATATAGAATTAAAGTTATTGAACTCTTTGTATTCAAATTTAATGATAATCTTACGGTTTGAAATTATGAATTAACATACTATATTAGAATTTTATGAATTTACAGTTGAGTTGTATGTATTAATAAATACACAGCATCTACAGTATTAGAAATTATGAATTGACACCTGGTGCAAGCCACACTTAGCTTGGTTGAGACAGCGGTTTGCAACAACATGACTACCTTCCCTATACTGTCTTTCCTACTTAAAAACAGCATAATGACGATGAAGGATAGCGCGAGAGAGAGCGAGAGAGCATAATTCTACTATAAATTAATAGAGAACTTATACAATAAAAACATATAAAACTTGTGACGTTTGTTATCTGAAATACAATGTGGACATAGAAAAAATAAATAAATATAAAAAATACCATACTTAAAATAATTCTAAGTGTTCTCTATATATTATACCAATTACTTTTGTTTCAATACAATATTTCTCATTTTACCCAATAGCCTGAATCCGAAAAAGTTACTATTCCTATACTGCCGGTTCTCTGTATAGAAATCAGAAAATTTGAGAAAAAGATACGGTAGTTGAGATCGCTTCACATTATATACAATATAGAAACTAATTTGTTTTTAATATAGTGTTTTGTGCTAAGAGTCCTTATGTAAATTTGTTTACCAGAGCTAGGATTCCTAACCGTTGAGGCCATTACTTTAAAGTAGGTTGGCATATTGAGATGCACTCAGGCCCTTAAAATTTTTGAAACATCCTTGGAATTAAAGGGTCTGGTCTGCGAACTGAAAAAAATAGAAGATTTGTGAAGTGGTTTGATTTATATCAAAAGCCAATGATGCTGAGATAGCCATAATAATGCCCAATTTTTACCTGGAACCTTGTATAAGTTTTATATCAGAAGAATATTCTGTTTTAATTTTATGTTTCCATCAATTTGAGACGGTGAGATACCAACACACAGATGCGCACACATACCACGTGTAAAACTTCATACAGGAGACTGAGAGAGTTCTGAGTCAGTGTTTGAGACAGGTGCACAAATCTAACTTGCCCCAAGATCTGCAGTCTATGAACTTAAGGTATAGGACACCCTCAATATCATACAACGTAATGTCTAGAGCTTGGCATTGTATCCTACAAACACACAATACACTACCCTTTGTAATGAAGGTCAAAGGTCACATTCTCATGACCGACATTTCATCACTAATGGCTATATGATGACTTCTATACTAGGATCTTAGTAATTCTGCTATTTTCCACCCATACATATTAAACGATGTATAACACAGTGTTACATGTATCATATGTTGATACTCGAGAGTAATACTTAGATGATGAAAATGAGCATATTTAATCTATACAATTTTGGTTGGTATATTAATACTATTATGTTGATTTCAAATTCTATTAATTTAGGTCACAGGTTTGTGCATTAGTGCAGTAGTCCATTATTTTATCACTGTAAGAGACGAAAATTAGATATAATGACACTTTTACTATGCTCAATTCCAGACGATAATGGAGTGAAATGAGAAAATAATTCTCAAAGTAATCTTCAACTTATGATACGAAAATATGAAGAGTGGGAAGCTTTAAAGTATTTTCCCACTATATGGTTCATATACTAGGAAAATACCTAGTTCGACACCTACTCATCTTATTATATCAGTACGATTATCGATCCCTTTTTTAGAAGTGCACAATTGGAATTGGGTGCATGTTGAATAATTATTTCTCATAGCATGCTAGAATAGAGAAACGCTCTCAAATCTCAGCGTCTGTATGACAGTTCGCAATACAATTATCTGCAATTCATAGAGGACAAAAAAAGATCTGTTTGGACTCTTGAGAATTTGAAATTTATACTACAATCAAGCGCCTCCCGCCCCCCCTTTCAAAAAATAGATTATATAAATGTTCTCTCGATGTGTGTGGTTGAGCAGATGATGACTTACAAACAACCAGTTGAATAATATAGACGGTACAAGAACATTAAGTAACTATTATGACCAGGTCTGCAGGGTCCCTGCGTACCCGCTCATACTAACAAGTCCTCAGACTAGTTCTTCTTTTCCAGACGCCCCTATGTAGTTTTTTCCATAAATAATTCTTTTCCATAAATATTCATTTAGCGCTTAGGCGAAACAATCAATCTCTGCAAAACCTTTTACATCGTATATCTTCCTCTTATCTATCAACCGGAGCGATTTATCGTAAGTATTGTACATACCGGTCCGATCCTATGGTCAATAATTAGTAGCTATTGATTAACTTATCCTTTGTGTAGTTTATTGCCATATGATATTACCGTGACGACCTATAAGGCTAGGCGTCCACGATTTCCGATTTTCTACCTCTTCACAATGTGATTGACAGATGGTAGAATAGGAATCTCTCTCAAAATTTTTTAGAGAGCGGGACCAGCTAGTGAGAGAGCAGAGTCGAATCACACAGTTCCGGCGTAACCCAAGAAAATTTGGATCTATGTTAACTCACTAAGTTCACTGTGTCACCATTTGGTGGCTGACTTACAGGACAGCATTAACAGCATTTCAGTTGATTGTGCAGGTGCGTATGTTGGTGACCCTTATGATATGTTGGCAATACCATGAGGTACAGAATCAGTGGTGGGATGGCTATGTAGCACCGCTGCGTATGCTTACTTGTGGCGACGCTCGCGTGCTAAACTTGAAGAATAATTGCTTAAGTTGCATTTGTTTATGAGCTTGACTGAGTTTGCTGCTAATTTATCCATCCTTTATTATCGGAGTAACGCCCGGCGATGGGGAAATTACAAGTTGAGACAACTGTGATGAAAGGTGACACATAACATAAGGGTTAATTTCCTTCTTTCCAAGGACAGAGCATAATTAAAAATTATATAAGATTATGATTGACAAGTAATCAATGCGCACTATTGAATGAGAAATGCTAGACAGCGATGGAGTGACCGATTCGAACTACGCGAGAGTGCGTTAGCACTATTATAATAGCCTTCCTAACGTTGAGGTTGTTACTGTAAAGTTAAAGGAAATTAAGAACAATGTAATAAGATGCACCTTTTAAATTCTGCTTTACTTCTGATTACCTTACCATTCAAGGTCACGGAGCTGCAAGTGAATTTGGCTTTCCTAATATAGGTGTAACGATATGAATGAATGATGATATTATTATTTATTATTTGATTAACCACAATGACTTTAAGGGATCTTATTAAGTATGAACTCAGCATATTTTTTCAATATCCAGGAAGTCAGTGCACACATTTTCCATGACCTCAGTTTAAATATAGAAATATATATTAACTTAAGAGACAGTAATACCCATTCCAATATAATGATTTTGATTATGGATCTACTACACAATTTATAACTTTATATATTCCATCTTTATAAATTCATTCTTTTTAATTTTATTTAATTTATCATTTAAAATATATTTTAAATATTATTTGGCAAATATATCTATATATTAAGATTATTATAGATATAGATAAAAAATCCATAAATTATGAAATTTAGGGTTAACCATCCCGTTTACGCATAATCGCAGCCAATAAGAAAAACACCAGGAGAACTGAGCATTGTTGATAATTGCCCCAAAAGAAAATAAAGATCGGGTAATATATTATCCCAAACAAACAATCTCCTGACTAAGTAAGCACATAACCTCAACAAACTCTATCATCATACATAAAATAAACCAACAAACAACAGCGAAAATAAGTGATATACATAAATACAAGTGCCTTATTCCATGAAAATATTTCATATAAATACCTGATTATATTATGAATAATAAAATGGATACGCAGTAAATAGTTATGCCCCTAAGCCTTGGAGGCTGCTTATCCTTGGTGCCGACTACCAAAAACAATGTAAGAGATCACGCGATGACTTGTGACACTATGAGTATCAGTGAAAATACAAATTGAATTATTAATGAAAAAAAAGATATCCAGACGAAATGTCACTTGAGGATCGGTAGAGAGAGTGTAACCCAGATTATAGCAAAGGAGAATGAAAACCAGAAAGAGCTTGGCAGATAGGAACTCACCTGAATGATGTATGCAGAGTGACTCAGACTTGGCAGAATTACCAAGTATCACTAAAAAATCTAACTATATAACATACTCAAACAAACATCAGAGATTCATAATCTTGCCAGGTTTACGCACATAATCTTTTCAAACAAGTAACATACATAATATACGAATCACACAAACATTCAAAGAACACCCATAAAGTCACACACACGGTGTTTATATCTACAATCCACAGAACACTCTCATAACCACAGTAATACACAAGACCCACTATCTACTACAGTAGCTATATGTGTTTCTGATTAGAAAACATGACGTGCTCTACAGGACTCCGAGACCATATATCAACTAAAATTTGATGGTTTTGATTGAAGAGAGAGAGAGAGAGAAGGTTCACAATTTAAAATACATAATTTACACATTGGTGAGGTGTGCACCGGAGTTCAAATGCTAATATTGAGGACACTAATGGGTCCATTAGACATTAACTATAATTATAGTAAGAAAGTACCCTTTTATAAATATACTAGCGTATTTATTAGAAAGATTTTTTGAGCATTCAATACAAATTAATGGAGTGTGGGCACCATTTGCTGAGCATATTGGTGTATAGCACGGTTGCACAAACATAGTTCACAAATTTCATTTTATGTGACCATATTTATTTATCATAAAATAATGAATTTAGTATACAAAAATAATTACATTTATACAAAAATAATGTACATTCATAAAAGAATTGTAATATTATTGATATAATACAGTCAGGATAACATTATTTTTGTTCTGAGTGACATTATAATTGATATATTATGTCATTCAGACAAAAATAAATGTACATTTAGTAATTTAAAAAAGTATTATTCTTATGTCTAAATATATTCTGTGTACCATAGGTCATATACAAATAATGCCCCCACAAATTATATACCAACTGAGATGAAAATCGAACTTGTTACTTCATTATTTGGATAAGTAACAATGATTCATACCTCACAAGGTGTAACTTGATGGATTAATCATGATTTTGGTTTGGATAAGAAGAATTAAGTTGGGGGAATATAAGTTTAATTGTAATTCTGGGATAAAAGAATAAATGTCATGGTAATTAATCATATTTCTTAACAGTCTGATTGGAGAATCATTCGAGAAGTATGATAAAAAAGATCCGAAGCAAACCACGAGTTTATATGTATAGCAACTATGCTGCCGTCTGTGTCGGTGGGAGATAGCAATGTAAAATTTTAGCCATTAGCAAATAAGCGATTGATTTATCGCAATTGTTTAATGACAACGTCACAGTAAGGAAACCACATAAAAAAATAAACTAATACCGCCCTATTGACAAGAGTAACTATGAAATATTAACTTAATTCAATCAACTGTCAAAGGATCGAGAATAACATTTTCATTTTCTCCATCCCTTTTCCATTTGGATGGAATCAGGAAATGCAAATCCCTCCCAACCAAACAAATTGTAGTTTATCATTTCATGATTGCAAACCCCCCCCCAAATTCCAACCAATTCATGTCAACCAAACACCCATAACTTTTTTTTTTTTTTTTTTTTTTTTTTTTTTGAGTACTACTTTGTTCGTATATACTTTCTCCCTAATGAAGAGTTAATATTGTTTTCCACTGAAGATCGAATTCATGATTCCTCATTTTAAAGTCACTTTATGTCACTTGACCACACAGTTCATAGAAAAGGAAAATGCTACATGTACCTCCATTTTGTACTCCCACGCACACACTTTTATTGGAACCCACATAAAGAAAAAAAACAATTTATCAAAATTCGTCACATCATAGAGTAAAATTTAAGAGGGAGTACATGTAGTAGAACTCCATAGAAAATAAACATCTTGTTAAATGTTAATGTTTTGGTTAAAATGAGATTTCTAGAAAACAAAATTATAATATCTTATCATGCCAATTTTGGAATTTTGTAAGACTTTATTAGGCTTTTATTTAATAGTTTTAGATTTTTTTGTTTCACAGCCAGAGATATTACCCAATATTTTTATTAATTAATTAAAATTATTTATAGATCTTTTTTCCTGGAAAACAAATCCGTCGAATTCGTAGTTTGTGAGTCCTTCTGTGTTTCTCTCTCTGCCTCGCTTTCCGTTCTCTTTCTCCATTCACGATCATCCACAAAGGTTTGACAAAGCTAAAAGAATCTGAAAAGATATACATAGCTTTATATAACAGATAGCCGAAGAGGAAGAAAGAAACGGAGGAGTTTTGGGTGAAGAAGGAAAAGATCGGTCTCTCTTGACAAAAGGAGATGGCTTTAAGGCGCCTTCTCAATCAGGTTAGTTTTAATTCAATGTATTTGATGTTAAAAATGCGCCCTTTAATACCTTTTTGATATTTATTTGATGATTTGTTACTTCGTACTGTGCATGGTTAGAGAAACCCTAATTTCAGGGGTGTCTCAGGCTTATTGATTTATAAAAGATTGAGCTTTTCCTAGGTAAATTGGAGCTCTGGCGGGTATGGGTTTTATGATTTGTTATGCGAACTGTACTAGTGGGAATGTCTAGTTGCCATAGCATTAAGATTGGGGATTTTTGGATTTTCCATTTCAGTTGATTGACTGCAATATTCAATTATGTTTTCATTTCTTTAGTTAGATAGTATATTTTCTGTTTTATTGTTTCAGGTTGAAAAGCAGCAATCTCAAGTGAGACAACTTGGATATTTGCTCACTAGAACTTATAGGACTTCACCAAAGATTTCAAGAGATGGAGGTATTGTGTTTCTAAGTTAACCATCTGGAATGTAGTAGCACTGAACTTGCTACTTAGTATGTTTGCCTTGAGCTAGCATTTTGCACCATGTCCTGCAATATTTTTTCTATTCATTTCCATTTATTATTGTACTGCAATTTTCTTTTTAGAAAAGGAAGAATAAAAATCCATAAAAAGTTTTTTTTTTTTTTTTTCTTTTCCATTATCATTTATGTATATGAGTGTGTCTGTTTGTGTGTGTATTCTATTCATTTCCATACATTCATTGTACTATAATTTGACATGTTGCAAAAGGAAGAACACAATCCACAAGGAGAATTTTTTCGCTACCATCACATGATGCCTCTATGATCTTTGTTAAGAACTCTAGTTTTATAATTGTTTATCACTTTTCCCCATTATTATCATAATTCATTCTCTGGTTAATGGAAAGAAAAGAATTCAGAAGGTCCTTGGAGGTGTTTTTTTGGAAAAGATGGTTGAAATCATTGGATGTTATTTGTCCACATAGATATGCCTTTTGCATATTGGAGAAAAAACATTTTAGTTCCTAAAGCTCACCTGTGTCTAAATTGTGGCTTAAAACTGTATCTTTGATCATATACATTGAGATGTCATGGATACTTTGTGTTGCATTTTTGTAATTATTGCGACTCTCTAATATGGAACAATCATTCATTCATTGACATCTGCTGCTCCTCCTATCATGCGTATCATCGTTTTCTATGCAGTGGTGCCTGGACTTGTAAGGGTCATCAAAGGTTTAAATGAATTACGTGGGCGAAGTCTAACCGAAGAGTATAAAAGATAAGTTGATGCGAAGACTGCATATCTTAAGGACTTTATAATCGACATGATCCTGAGGCAGTCATACGATTGTTTGAAAGTCAGCCATCATTACATCCTAACCCACAAGCACTTTCAAGTATGTTAAGGCACTGGTCAAGGTTGATAGGCTGGATGAAAGTGAGCTGCTGAGGACATTGCAGAGAGGTTAGCACTGGAAAGAAAACCATATACGGACTGTCATTTTACAATGATGATAAATTGATAATCTTGGAGAACTTATCTGATTATTTAGTAGTTATTACTCTAACTCCATTGAGAATTTGTTCCTTTTGTAATTTCTATTTTACTTTAAGGTCATGCTTACCTGAGTTTTCTCAGGGATTTCTGGTGCTGCTACTCCTCATGTGAGGAAGAAGGTTTGGGTAGTTTGGGAGCTCTATCAGCTTTTAGGAATGCGGGCAAAAATACAAAAGATACTGTTCTTGGTACTCCTAATGCTCCGATACATATGGTGGCTGTTGAAGGTGGCCATTTCAAGGAACAGTTGTGGCGTACATTCCGTGCTCTTGGCTTGGCTTTCCTCGCAATTTCTGGTCTTGGGGCTCTGATTGAAGACAGAGGAATCAGTAAAGGTACATGTATTCTGCAAATTCTGCTGACTCTTTAATACTTAGGTCCGAACATATTTAGTAAGTAGAAGCTTGCTTACTCTTGATACTGTTTACTACTTGACTGCAACAGGACTTGGTCTGAACGAAGAAGTCCAACCCAGCATGGAATCCAATACAAAATTTTGTGATGTAAAGGGTGTTGATGAAGCAAAAGCTGAGCTGGAAGAAATAGTCCACTATCTTCGAGATCCCAAGGTTTGCTATCTTTGACTGTTAAGATATCTACAGATAATGTACCCGTTTCTTATTTTTTTAGCACTTCCATCTCTTACAAACCCCTTTATAGGACACTACCCTTTCATGTAGCAAAAGCCTTACAGAGAAAGATGGGATGTCTGGTCCTGTTTCCGCTTCCAAAATACTGTTATTAGGGATTCAGATCCATAATGCTTGTATGATCTCTATGTAGGCTTATGGTTCTAATGCGTGCGATGGAGTTGAAGATGAGAAAACACTTTATAATTTTATTTTATTTTTCTGTTTAAAAAAAATGCTTATAACAATCCGAGTTTTATTGTTTACAGCGGTTCACCGTCTTGGTGGCAAGCTCCCAAAGGGTGTTTTGCTTGTTGGTCCACCTGGTACTGGCAAGACTATGCTGGCTAGGGCCATAGCAGGAGAGGCTGGTGTTCCCTTCTTTTCGTGTAGTGGCAGTGAGTTTGAAGAAATGTTTGTTGGTGTTGGAGCTCGGAGAGTGAGAGATCTTTTCTCTGCTGCTAAGAAAAGGTCTCCTTGTATTATATTTATTGATGAGATTGATGCCATTGGTGGAAGCCGTAACCCGAAGGACCAGCAATACATGAAGATGACTTTGAATCAGTTGCTAGTTGAACTGGATGGCTTCAAGCAAAATGAAGGAATCATTGTGATTGCTGCACTAATTTCCCAGAATCATTGGATAAGGCCCTGGTGAGACCTGGCCGGTTTTGATCGTCACATTGTTGTCCCGAATCCTGATGTTGAGGGACGGAGGCAGATCTTAGAATCCCACATGTCAAAGGTATTCCTTTTATCTACTTACATATCTATCATTATCTTCTCTTGCTTATAACCGTTTCCAGTTTGTTTTTACAGAGTGACCCGTAATTATGACCCCCTTTTTGTCTTTCAAATTGCTTTGCCTTGTTTATAAATTATATAACAAATGAGGTCCTAATGTACGAGGGTAGTATGGTAGCTGCAGCTGAAAGCTTCTGAACCTTATTTTCTGCCTTTTTATTCCCAGTGCTGAACTAATACATCAACAACCGTTACTGCTAGCATTTGTTTTTAGTTGTTTATCCAAATTATTGCTATTTGACAGGTTCTGAAGGCAGATGACGTTGATCTTATGATCATAGCAAGAGGGACTCCCGGATTTTCTGGTGCTGACCTTGCTAATTTGGTAAATATTGCTGCTCTCAAGGCTGCAATGGACGGTGCCAAAGCAGTAACCATGGCTGATCTAGAGCATGCCAAGGACAAGATCATGATGGGAGTGAGCGCAAATCCGCTGTTATATCTGACGAGTCGAGAAGACTTACCGCTTTCCACGAGGGTGGACATGCTCTAGTGGCTATTCATACTGATGGTGCTCTTCCAGTTCACAAAGCAACCATTGTTCCTCGAGGCATGGCTCTTGGCATGGTTTTCTCAGTTGCCTGAGAAAGATGAAACGAGCGTATCCCGTAAGCAGATGCCTTTGCTCGGCTCGACGTTTGTATGGGTGGCGAGTTCGGAAGAGCTCATTTTTGGAGAAAATGAGTAACGTCGGGTGCGTCTAGCGATCTCCAGCAGGCTACAACTCTTGCCCGAGCTATGGTAACGAAGTACGGTTGAGCAAAGAAGTTGGCGTTTGTCACACAACAACTACGACGATAATGGGAAGAGCATGAGCACCGAGACGAGGCTCCTCATCGAGAAAGAAGTAAGGGAATTTTTGGCCAAGGCTTATAACAACGCCAGAACCATCCTCACCACACACAAACAAAGAATCCACGCTCCTCGCCAATGCATTGCTCGAGCACGAGACCTCACGGGTACACCAGATAAAGGTTCTACTCGCACAGTTAATTCTCAACAAACCCACCAACAGCAAACAGCTGTTCCCGACACCGTCCAGAACACTTCAAATCAAATCAAGCCGCCCCCAACCCCCGACTCCTAGTCCAGCCGCTTCTGCTGCGGCTGCCGCAGCGGCAGCCGCCGCTGCGGCTGCCACCGCCGCAGCCAAAAGTAAAGGCATCGCCCTGGTTGGATCCTAGGCACCTTCGATAATTTTCACATTGAATTGTTGCAGCACAATATAGTAAGACTAGTTTTGAGCATGCCTTTTACCCGGGACAATCATTGCTCTCCTCTTGTTGTTGGGTATAAGGTAGAGAGATCTGTGTATGGGGTGAGTTAGGACATCAATGGAAGTTGTAGCAACAGATACAAAGAAGCTGAGCCTTCATGTTGTCAATTATTAGTACTCACGTTTAACTCTGTTGTCAAGTGTAACTTACATACTTAAATCTCCGTTGGTCCATTTTCTCCGCCAATGCTTTAGTTCCACACATACAAAATCTTGAGTTTTTTTCTATGTGATTTTTAGCTTCCTGTCTTTTTCTTCCATTTTTGTTTATATTAGTTTACATTGGTCATTTAATAAAGATGCAGTGAATTACTGAGTGGTTACCTGTGTTTTGAATTATTTGTTGGTGGAATCAATTTGTAGGAGTAAATTTCAAGGGAAAATGATTTGTATGACATGCAAAAGTTATTAGTCATGGAAACCATCATAGTAGGCCACAGGGTGCAAAGGGCTTTAGTTACATGTTTGTAGCTTGGGTGGCGAGTAGGTGGAATATAATTTTTGTACTCTAGCCTATAGCATAGGTTTTTTTAGTGTTCTTTAAAAAATAGGTTTTTTTTTAGTGTGATTTATCATGCATGGTGTAATTCCAGTCATGTTGGACAGGTGACCTGTTGGCTTCTTGGTTTAAACTTAATCAATTATGAACAATTTAAGCGGTCAGTTGACCTTCTTGGTTTAAACTAGTCAACTATGAACAATCTAAGTTGATATACTTGTAACATACTCTCAGATAATGCCTACGAGTTTCTCTCGTCACTCGTCACCTAAAGAATGGAGACCATCTCACATAGTGTTTGTAAAGGAATGGGAAGACAGACCATAGTCTGAGATATAAAAAGGTGATCAAATAATGCCATTTTTGTTGTAATCACTTTTCACCCCAAATTTTTTTATTTTTTTTTTTGTCATTTTCTTATTATAAAACATTACCACCTTTTAAGAAATATTGCTCCATTCATCGGGTGTACAAATATAAATTAATACGTACCATTTTTATTTTTTAAAACAAAAGTTTAATGTTTTAATGTAATAAACTAATGTTTTAGAATAAGACTGCCACTTTTATACTTTTTTTTTAAGTAATACTTTTCAATGACAATATAATACATTCTACCAAATACTAATATTAAAATAAAAAAGTATCATCTTTCAGTAAAGAATGCAATACGTTTTCAGCAAATATGTTATACTACTTTCAAGGAAAAAGTAATAATTTTTAATAAAAAATGAAATACTTTTCAACAAACTTGTAATCATTCTTTAAGTAGTAATTTTTAGTGAAAATAACCATTTAAGTGAAAATGTAATATTTTGTAGCGAATTTTTAATATTTGTTAAAGAAAAATTAATACTTCTCTATGAAATGTAATAATTTTCAGGAAAAAAAGTTTTTATTATTAATTATTTATTATTATTATTATTATTATTATTATTATTATTATTATGCAAAAGCATTGAAGAAAAAAAAAATAGACTTGGACCGCACACAAACTGACAAACGCAACAATATAAGAATGCTTACTGTGGCTAAATTATGCTGTGGAATCGTGTCCACTTTGCAAAGTGGACACGATTTCAAACGGTATTGTTTAGGTGGAAAATGACGCCGCGCCGTGTCAATTAAAAAATTGTTTTCTTTTACTGTTAACGGCGTTTGTCTTCAGGAAGTCTATGTTTGTAATTACTGTCTCTATATTCATAATTTTGAACTTTATATTCACAATTATTGACTCTATATTCCACAATTACAGAACTCTATGCTCATAATTATAAATCTATGTTCATAAATTTTTAAACTCTAGAAGTCTATGTTCATAATTTTTAATTTATGTTCATAATTTTAAACTAATAGAAGTCTATATTCATAATTATAGAACTCTATTTTCATAATTTTTTTTAAACTCCATATTCCACAATTATTGAACTTTATATTCACAATTA
>VALG01006421.1:0-13771 GCA_009835305.1 Ipomoea purpurea
TTTAAAATATTTGTTAATGATATAATATGTTTTTTTTTTTTTTGTGATGTCTTACAAATGAAAAACTGAAAAGCAATTGTAGTAGTAACCACTATTCTCTCTTTCTTTTATTTTCTTTTAAAAAAAAAAAAACGAAAAGAAAATGGAGATGACATATAAATTGATAGTGTTTTTGGATTGAACATTCACTCTAACTTAATTGAAGGCATGTTTGGTTCATGGAAAATGTTTTCCTTGAATTTGAAGAAAATAAGATTTTCCTTTGTTTCGTTCATGAAAAACATTTTCCATGGTCCCCTTAGTATTTTGTTTTCCATGGAATACAAATAGGACAATTTATGCCCTCATCAACTTTTCTTTAATTACCATTATTATGTTCAATTTTATTTTGCTTCAAATATTCTCCGCAAACCAAACGGGGCCTCAGACATTAAAACATTAAACTACATTAAATTCGTAATATTTATTTAAACTAATAATATTTAGTATACTTGGAAACCAAAATAATTTTGAAAAATAAATTTACAATATTGAGTATAATGAATCAACATCAACAGCAGGGTTTGAAACCTGCACGGGCAAAGCACAATAGATTTCAAGTTTATCTCCTTACACTCGAACATTCAACCTCTGTTGACTAATACAAGACTAATACATGTATTTTTTTTTCCATTCAAAAGAAGTAGGAACAATTATGCCCATATCAACTTTTCTTATTACCATCATTATTATTATTATTTTATTATTATTATTATTATTATTATTATTATTATTATTATTATTATTATTATTATTATTATTATTATTATTAATTATTATGTAGGGTATATTGTCTTTATACTTATTATTCCTTACAATTCCAAACTCAAACCAAACAATGTAATAAATCTTCCCGACAATTTCTTTTCCATGAAATTTCAATTTCATTTTCCTTCAAATATTCTCCGCGAACCAAACGGGGCCTCAGACATTAAAACATTAAAATACATAAATTCGTAATATTTATTTAAACTAATAATATTTAGTATAATTGAAAACCAAAATAATTTTGAAATAAAATTTACAATACATTAATAATTTGAGTATAATAAATACGTCCTTCCATATCAATAATATAAGTAATTTTTAATTTGTTAATAGCCTGAAAACGTCGACAGCAGGGTTTGAACCTGCGCGGGCAAAGCCCAACAGATTTCAGAGTCTATCTCCTTAACCACTCGGACATATCGACCTCTATTGACTATTATAAGACTAATACAGGTTTTTTTTTCATGGAAAAACAAGTAAGACAATTATGTCCTCATAAACTTTTCTTAATTACCATTATTATTATTGTTATTATTATGTAGGAGTATAATTGTCTTTATACTTTATTATTCCATACAATTCCAAACTCAACCAACCTGTGGAATAGATACTTCCCAGTATTAATTTTCCACCAACCAAACAATGTAATTGATCTTCTCAGCATTTCTTTTCAATGAAATTTCAATTTTATTTTCCTTCAAATATACTCCGCGACCAAAAGGGGTCTTAGATATTAAAACATTAACTACATAAATTCGTAATTTATTGTTCAACTAATAATATTATATACTTGAAAACCAAAATAATAATTGACAATAAACTTACAATACATTAATAATATTGATTATATAATCGACTAAATCGTTATTATCTCATATTAAGTCCATATCCATATAATAATATATAGTAATTTTTAAGTTATATCATAATTAATAATATACGTCGACAGCAGGGTTCAAAATTGTGCAGGCAAAGCCAACAGGTTTCAAGTCTGTCTCCTTAACCACTCGGCATATCGACCTTCTATTACTTAATACAAACTAATACATGTATTTTGTTTTCCATGGAAATAAGTAGGACAATTATGCCCTCATCAAATTTTTCTTAATTACATTATTATTGTTGTTATTATTATGTAGGGTATAAATTGGTCCTTTAATACATATTATGTCCTTACAATTCAAACTCAACCAAACAATGGAATAGATATTTCCAGTAATTTATTTTCACCAACCAAACAATGTAATTAATCTTCCAGACAAATTTCTATCATAAATTTCAATTTTATTTTCCCTTCGAATAATACTCCGCGAACCCTAAACGGTGGCCTCAGACATTAAAACATTAAACTACATAAATTGTAATATTTATTTCAACTAATATATTTAGTATTTGAAAACCAAAAATAATTTTGAATAATAACAATACATTATCATATTGTTATAGTAAATCGCTAAAACCGTTAATTTTTCTCATAATTAGGTACATATCCATATCATAATATACGTCGACAGCAGGGTTCCGACCTGCGCAGGATAGAATTTCCAAGTCTGTCTCCTTAAAATACTCGGCCATATCGACCTCTGTTGACTAATACAGATAATATAGGATTTGTTTTCCATGGAAAATAAGTAGGAATTATGCCCCATACAACTTTTTCTTAATTACATTATTATTATTGTTATTATTATTATGTAGTGTATAATTGTCTTTAAACTTATTATTCCTTACAATTCCAAACTCAACCAAACAATGGAATTGATATCACAGTAATTTATTTTCCACCAACCAAACATGTAATTAATCTTCCCGCAATTTCTTTTCATGAAATTTCTTTTTGATTTTCATTTCAAATATTCTCCAACGAACCAAACGGGGCTCAAAGCATGAAACTACATAAATTCATATAATTTATTTAAACTAATAAATATTTAGTATACTTGAAAATGCAAAATAATTTAAATAAATTTAACAATAATTAATAACATTGAGTAATAATAAATCGACTAAAACCGTTTGTCTACCAAAATTATTTCTGAAACTAAGACATACGTCGACAGCAGGGTTTGAACCAAACAATGGATATTGATATTCATAGTAAATTTTATTTTTCCACCAACCAAAACAATGTAACTTAATCTTCCCGGCAATTTCTTTTCCATGAAATTTCTTTTTGATTTTCATTCAATAATTCTCCACGAACCAAACGGGGCCTTCAAAGCATTAAACTACATAAATTCATAATATTTATTTAACTAATAATATTTTAGTATACTTGAAAATCAAAATAATTTTTAAATAAATTTACAATACATTAATAACATTGAGTATAATAAATCGACTAAAACCGACGTCATTGTCTCAAATTAGTTCTGAAAGCTAGACAACGATCGACAGCAGGGTTTGAACCTGCGCAGGCAAAGCCCAACAGATTTCAAGTCTTGTCTCCTTAACCACTCGGACATATCGACCTCTGTTCATTTATACAAGACTAATACAGCTATTTTGTTTTCCATGAAAAGTAAGTAGGACAATTATGCCCTCATCAACCTTTCTTAATTAATATTATTATTATTGTTATTATTATTTTGGGGTATAATTATATTTATACTTATTATTCCTTACAATTCCAAACTCAACAAAATAATGGAATAGATATTCCCAGTAATTTATTTTCCACCAGCCAAACAATGTAATTAATCTACCGGCAATTTCTTTTCGATGAAATTTCAATTTGATTTTCCTTCAAATATTCTCCTCGAACCAAACGGGGCCTCAGACATTAAAACATTAAACTACATAAATTCATAATATTTATTTAAACTAATAATATTTGGTATACTTGAAAACCAAAATAATTTTGAAATAAATTTACAATACATTAATAATATTGAGTATAATAAATCGACTAAATCGTTATTTTCTCATATTAGTCCTTCCATATCAATAATATAAGTAATTTTTAATTTGTTGATAGTCTGAAAACGTCGATAACAGGGTCTGAACCCTACGCGGGCAAAGCCAAAACGATTTCAAGTCTGTCTCCTTAACCACTCGAACATATCGACCTCTGTTGATTAATACAAGACTAATACAGGTATTTTTTTTTATGGAAAACAAGTAAGACAATTATTCCCTCATAGACTTTTCTTAATTACCATTATTATTATTGTTATTATTATGCAGGGGTATAATTGTCTTTATACTTATTATTCCTTACAATTCCGAACTCAACCAACCAGTGGAATAGATATTCCCAGTAATTTATTTTCCACCAACCAAAACAATGTAATTGATCTTCCCGACAATTTATTTTCAATGAAATTTCAATTTTATTTTCCTTCAAATATACTCCGCGAACCAAAATGGTCTCATACATTAAACTACATAAATCTTAATATTTATTTCAACTAATAATATTTAGATACTTGAAAACCAAAATAATTTTGAAAATTTACAATACATTAATAATATTGAGTACAATAAACGTCGACAGCAGGGTTTGAACCTGCGCAAGCAAAGCCCAACTAACTTCAAGTCTGTCTCCTTAACCACTCAGACATATTGACCTCTGTTGATTATTACAAGACTAATACAGATATATTTTTTTCATGGAAAACAAGTAAGACAATTATGTCCCTTATTGACTTTTCTTAATTACCATTATTATTATTATTGTTATTATTATGTAGGGGTATAATTGTCTTTATACTTATTATTCCTTACAATTCCAAACTCAACCAACCAGTGGAATAGATATTCCCAGTAATTTATTTTCCACCAACCAAACAATATAATTGATCTTCTTGGCAATTTCTTTTCAATGAAATTTCATTTTATTTTCCTTCAAATATACTCCGCGAACCAAAAGGGTCTCAGACATTAAAACATTAAATACATAAATTCGTAATATTTATTTCAACTAATAATATTTAGTATACTTTAAAACAAAAATAATTTTGAAATAAACTTACAATACATTAATAATATTGATTATAATAAATCGACTAAAATCGTTATTATCTCATATTAGTCCATCCATATAAGTAATTTTTAATTTGTTGATAACATGAAAATGTTTATAACAGGGTTTGAACCTGCGTGGGCAAAGCCCAACAAATTTCAAGTCTGTCTCCTTAACCACTCGGACATATCGACCTCTGTTGACCTAATCAGGTATTTTTTTTCATGGAAAACAAGTAAGACAATTATGCCCTCATCAACTTTTCTTAATTACCATTCTTAATTATTGTTATTATTATGTAGGGGTATAATTGTCTTATACTTATTATTCCTTACAATTCCGAACTCACCCAACCAGTGGAATAGATATTCCCAGTAATACTCCGCGAACCAAAAGGGGTTTCAGACATTAAAACATTAAACTACATAAATTCTTTATATTTATAAACTAATAATATTTTTTTTGAATGTTAATGGTATATTACATTGTAAATAATATTTTTTTTGAATGTTAATGGCTATATTACATTGTAGTTTCTGTTCATTATACTTTCTCACCCTACTGAAACACAAAGAACAAATAACGCCCCCATTGAGGCTCAAACTCACAACCTTCCAAATAGAAGTCAACCCGGGTACCATTAGACCACATAGTCCTGTAAACTAATAATTTTAGTATACTGAAAACCAAAATAATTTTGAAATAAATTACAATATATTAATAATATTGAGTATAATAAACGACTAAAACCATTATTTTCTCATATTAGTCCTATCTATCCAATAGAATAAGTAATATTTGGGGTAGTGAATAAGTAATATTTTCTCATATTAGTCCTATCATATCAATAGAATAAGTAATTTTTAATAGTATATCATATAAGTTGATTTAGATTTGTGATAGCCAGAAAACATCGAGAGTAAGGTCTTGAACCTGCACCAGGCAAAGCCCAACAGATTTCAAGTCTATCTCCTTAACCACTCAGACATATCGACCTCTATTGATTAATATAAGACTAATACATGTATTTTGTTTTCCGTGGAAATAAGTATGAAAAATTATGCCGTCACCACTTTTCTTAATTACCATTAATTATTATTATTGTAATTATTATGTAGGGGTATATTGTCTTTATACTTATTATTCCTTACAGTTTTAAACTCAACCAAACAATGAAATAGATAATCCTAGTAATTTATTTTGCACAAACCAAACAATCTAATTAATCTTCCCTGCAATTTCTTTTCCATGAAATTTCGATTTCATTTTTTCAAATATTCTCCTCGAACCAAACGGGGCCTCAGACATTAAAACATTAAACTACATAAATTCGTAATATTTATTCTAATAATATTTTTTTTTGAATGTTACTGGCTCAATTACATTGTAGTATCTCGTTGAGACTCGAACTCACAACCTTCCAAATGGAAGTCGAACCCGGGTACCATTAGATCACATTATTCCTGGTAAACTAATAATATTTAGTATACTTGAAAACCAAAATAATTTGAAATAAATTTACAATACATTAATAATATTGAGTATAATAAATCGACTAAAACCATTATTTTCTCATATTAGTCCTATCATATCAATAGAATAAGTAATTTTTAATAGTCATATCATATAAGTGATTATAGATTGTTGATAGCCAGAAAACATCGAGAGTAAAGTTTGAACCTGCGCCAGGCAAAGCCCAACAGATTTCAAGTCTATCTCCTTAACCACTCAGACATATCGACTCTATTGATTAATATAAGACTAATACAAGTATTTTGTTTTCCGTGGAAAATAAAGTAGGAGAATTATGCCGTCACCAACATTTCTTAATTACCATTATTATAATTATTGTTATTATTATGTGGGGTATAATTGTCTTTATACTTATTATTCCTTACAATTCCAAACTCAACCAACCAGTGGAATAGATATTCCCAGTAATTTAATTTCCACCAACCAAACAATGTAATTGATCTTCCCGCCAATTTCTTTCAATGAAATTTCAATTTTATTTTCCTTCAAATATACTCCGCGAACCAAAAGGGGTCTCAGACACTAAAACATTAAACTACATAAATTCGTAATATTTATTTCAACTAATAATATTTAGTATACTTGAAAACAAAAATAATTTTTAAATAAATTTACAATACATTAATAATATTGATTATATAAATCGACTAAAACCGTTATTATCTCATATTAGTCATTCATCTATCAATAATATACGTCAACAGCAGGTTTCAAACTTGTGCAAAGCCCAACAGATTTCAAGTCGTCTCCTTAACCACTCGGACATATCGACCTCTGTTGATTAACACAAGACTAATACATGTATTTTGTATTCCATGGAAAATAAGTAGGACAATTATGTCCTCATCTACTTTTCTTAATTACCATTATTATTATTGTTATTATTATGTAGGTATAATTGTCTTTATAATTATTATTCCTTACAATTCCAAACTCACCAAACAATGGAATAGATATTTCCAGTAATTTATTTTCCACCAACCAAACAATGTAATTAATCTTCCAGACAATTTCTTATCCATTAAATTTCAATTTTATTTTCCTTCAAACCAAACGGGGCTTAGACATTAAAACATTAAACTACATAAATTCGTAATATTTATTTCAACTAATAATATTTAGTATACTTGAAACCAAAATATTTTGAAATAAATTTACAATACATTAATAATATTGATTATAATAAATCGACTAAACCGTTATTTTCTCATATTAGTCATACCATATAACCAATATCGTCGACAACAGGGTTCGAACCTGCGTAGGCATAAGATTTCAAGTCTGTCTCTTAACTACCCGAACATATCGACTTGTTGATTAATACAAGACTAATATATTATTTTTGTTTCCATGAAAAATAAGTAGGACAATTATGCCCCATCAACTTTTCTTAATTACCATATTATTATTGTTATTATTATGTATGTGTATAATTGTCTTTATACTTATTATTCCTTACAATTTCAAACTCAACCAAACAATGGAATAGATATTCACAGTAATTTATTTTCCACCAACCAAACAATGTAATTAATCTTCCCGGAAATTTCTTTTCCATGAATTTCTATTTGATTTTCATTCAAATATTCGCCGCGAACCAAACGGGGCCTCTGACATTAAAGCATTAAACTACATAAATTCATAATATTTATTTAAACTAATAATATTTTTGAAAGGAGCCTGTTCGGCATTTTATTCAAAATACGCTGAAATAGAGTAGTGCGGTTCGTAGTCCGCGTACATAATAGACTGCTGATTTAAACACTGTAGATGCTAAGGTATGAGCTAAATAGTTGTCTGATCTAGGGATATAACGAATGACCATAATAATCAAAAGATAATAAATTAGATTTGCAACTATCTATGGCATAGCCCAAGTCAATAATATTAGATTTGGAAACTAATAATATTTAGTATACTTGAAAACCAAAATAATTTGAAATAAATTTACAATACATTAATAATATTGAGTATAATAAATAGACTAAAACAATTATTTTCTCATATTAGTTCTGATAGCCAAAAAATGTCGAAAGCAGGGTTTTGAACTGCACAGCCAGCCCAACAGATTTTAAGTCTGTCTCCCTAACCACTCGGGCATTATCAACCTCTGTTGATTAATTCAAGACTAATACAGGTATTTTGTTTTCCATGAAAAATAAGTAGTACAATTATGCCCTCGTAACCTTTCTTAATTACTATTATTTATTATTGTGTTATTTGTAGGGGTATAATTATATTTATACTTATTATTATTTACAATCAAACCAACCAAACAATTGAATATATATTCCAGTAATTTATTTTCTACCAACCAAACAATGTAATTAATCTTCCCGGCAATTTCTTTCCATGAAATTTCAATTGATTTTCCTTCAAATATTCACCGCGAACCAAACGGGACCTCAGACATTAAAACATTAAACTACATAAATTCATAATATTATTTAAACTAATAATATTTAGTATACATGATACCAAAATAATTTTGAAATAAATTACCAATACATTAATAATATTGAGTATAATAAATCGACTAAAACCGTTATTTTCTCATATTTTCCTTCCATATCAATAATATAAGTAATTTTTAATTTGTTGATAGCCAAAGAACGTCGACAGCAGGGTTTGAACCTGCACGGGCAAAGCCCAAAAGATTTCAAGTCTATCTCCTTAACCACTCGGACATATCGACCTCTGTTGACTATTACAAGACTAATACAGGTAATTTTTTTTCATGGAAAACAAGTAGGACAATTATGCCCTCATCAACTTTTCTAATTTACCATTATTATTATTGTTATTATTATTAGGGGTATAATTGTCTTTATACTTATTATTCCTTACCCATTTCTAACTCAACCAACCAGTGGAATAGATATTCTCAGTAATTTATTTTTCACCAACCAAACAATGTAATTGATCTTCCCGCCAATTTCTTTTCAATGAAATTTCAATTTTATTTTCCTTCAAATATACTCCGCGAACCAAAAGGGGTCTCAGACATTAAAACATTAAACTACATAAATTCGGCAATATTTTTTTAAACTAAATATTTAGTATACTTGAAAACCAAAAATAATTTTGAAATAAATTACAATACATTAATATATATTGAGTATAATAAAATCGACTAAAACCATTATTTTCTCATATTAGTCCGATCATATCAATAGAATAAGTAATTTTAATAGTCATGAAAAGCAAAATAATTTTGAAATAAATTTAAATACATAATAATATGAGTATAATAAATCGACTAAAACCATTATTTTCTCATATTAGTCCTATCATATCAATAGAATAAGTAATTTTTAATAGGGTGAGACTAAGGTTTGAACTTGCACAAGTAGAGCCCAACAGATTTAAATCTGTCTCCTTAACCACTTAAACATATCAACCTTTATTGATTAATACAAGACTAATACATGTATTTTGTTTTCCGTGGAAAATAAGTAGGAGAATTATGCGCTCACCAACTTTTCTTTAATTACCATTATTATTATTATTGTTATTATTATGTAGGGGTATAATTGTCTTTATACTTATTATTCCTTACAATTCCAAACTCAACCAAACAATGAAATAGATATTCCCAGTAATTTATTTCCACCAACCAAACAATGAAATAGATATTCCCAGTAATTTATTTTCCACCAACCAAACAATGAATTAATCTCTCTACAATCTTTTCCATGAAATTTCAATTTCATTTTCCTTCAAATATTCTCCTCAAACCAAACGGGGCCTCAAAGGCTCAAACATTAAAACATTAAACTACATAAATTCGTAATATTTATTTAAACTAATAATATTTAGTATACTTGAAAACCAAAATAATTTTGAAATAAATACAATTACATTAATAATGAGTATAAAAAATCGACTTAAACCGTTATTTTCTCATATTATTAGTCCTATCATATCAATAATATAAGTAATTTTTAATAGTGATATCATATCAATAATATAAGTAATTTTTAATTTGATGATAGTCAGAAAACATCGACAGCAGGGTTCGAACTGCGCGGGCAAAATCAACAAATTTTAAGTCTATCTTCTTAACCACTCAGACATATCACCTCTATTGACAAATACAAGTCTTAGTTTTACTTGAACGATTGTAATTAAGAGCTCATTGCCTTTGTATGTGTATTATTATATTAATAATTAAATCTGATCCGGTTAATTTCTTTTCTATTTTTATTTTTAAATTTCAAATATGTAAGGCATCATGGCCGTAACTTATGAATTACTCATTATGTCTTATTTTTTTTTTTGAATGCTACCGACTTTATTATAATGTAGTATCTATTTATATATACTTTCTCAACTTACTTAAACACAAAGAATCAATAACGCCTTCACTGAGGCTCGAACTTACAACCTTCTAAATGGAAGTCCAATCCGAGTACGGTCAACGACTATGAAGGTCCCTGTACTATAGTCTTTTGTCAATTTAGTCTTTCTACTTAATTTTGTTTAATTTTGTACAATAACTAAGGTAAGAAAAAAACATTACCAAAAAACTCTTGTAGACCATGTCCATGAACTCATAGTTTTAATTTTCAGAGAATATGGTACTGTATATGATCCCCGAAAACTTCAATATTCAATAGAATAGTTGATCACCAATAAAAAGATTAGCTAAATAAAAGTTGATCATCCAATAACAATAGATTTACTGTTTAGATAATGATAACCAATAATGATAATAATAGCCATAAACTGAAGAGATATATAAGTCAGGATTACGCAAAGAAGTGTAGCGATAATAGTAGTAGGAACAAGCCATACTAAAGAAAGTTTCAGTATGTCTCATCATCATGCTTTCTTAGCTATCCCTTTTTGTGTCTCCCTTCATCTTCATATCCAAAATGGTAACAAAATAAAACTCCCCCTTTCTCATAAAACTCCCCCTAAAATACTATGTCGAGTCATCATGCGTTCTCTACTACTCCCCCTTTCTTGTGCTTCCCTTGATTTCATATTCACAAAATAGTTAACCAAATAAAACTCCCTTCCATAAAACTTCCCCTTTCTCAAAACTACTTTCTATTACTCCCCCTTTTTGTGCCAAAATAAGTAACAAAAAGGATCGGTGAACATCAAATAGTGGATTAGACTACGTGAGTGACGGGGGCCCAACCTTCTTTCCCGTAAAATAGCAAGAAAACTTATCCAACATTCATCCATATTGATCAACAGTAATTACTATACACCAAGAAGGTTATGTTGTCATTATTCATATCCATGTTCGCAATAGTAGAAAAAACCATTCAGATATTCTTTATAAAAAGCCTATCAACCACCACTAATAACACGAGCAGTCTGAATAACATGATAATTCCCAAAGCGATATGATAACCCAAATAATATGGTACTTGGATAATCTAATAATCCGAGATTTCTCAACAAAAATAACCCGATATAATAATATCCACTAAAGCCAATAAGAGAAACCATATAAAGAGAAATCCAATAACTAAATACCAGATAAAATTTGCTTGACGATGAAATTAATAAGAGAAAGCTCCAAATAGTTCTTTTTTTTGGCTCTTTTACGAAATCTTTGCCCCATGAACCTGCACAAGTGAAATAGAAAAGGAGAAACACAGAACACGTACATGCATCTGAAACGACTTAGCAAATAACAAAAAGCACAAAATTCAAGAAATGTTCAATTTTGGTCAACAAGACAGGAAGATGATTCAAGACACAGAATCAACAACATGATAGCATGAAAAACCACAACAACAAAAACAAAACGGTTCATGACCGACCAAACAAATAAACAGAGAAATCAAACACATTAATCAAATTGCACCAATTTATTCATTCAAGCAAACATATTTAACACAAGGAAAACACCAAACAAAAAGCATAATCAAAAGAATTGTCAAAAAACAACCACATACGTAGAATATGACATTTAGTGAACACACAGAAATAACCAATAACACAACATAAAGAATAACCCAAGCAATTAACGAACAGTAAAAAAAAAACAACAAATAAAGAGAAAGAATCTGAAAGATTAAAAAATACCTGATGATATTAATGAATCCATGTGATATACGTATATATATAAACTTAGAATGGATAATTCATGTTCAAAAGGGAATTATAGCACAATAATCTCAAAATACAACATCATCCTTTAGGGAATTCAAGATACAGAGAAGGTGGATAGATTAGAAACTAATAAACCTGAACACTTGGCTTTTTAAAACGTGAATTCAAGATAGCTTTTATGACTACTTAGCCTTAAGACTTAATCTGCACACGAGAGAAAAAAAAATATTAGTAACACTAAGTAATATTTATTTGTGAATTAGTGTACCTAAAATTTATAACACGGGCAAAAAGAAATTTAATTTAGCTGGATTGCTGACGCCCTAATTTTTATGCCACAACTCAGACTCATTTATGCTGGACCTGCAACAGAGGATATCATGTGTTAGAATATAGCAGCTGTCTGTTGATCGCTTACCTTCCATAACACATTGCTTTCATTATCCATACACTGCAGCGTCTTTGGTGAAGCTAACATTCCAGTTTTGGTCGCAAAGTTGGCTAATGCTTATGAGGTTGGCATGGTCCGTTTACCAGTATCACCTTTTTCAACTTGAGTAGAACCTGCAACATTTAGAGTACCTACTCCGGTTACTTGTCCTTTGACTCCATCAACCAAAGTTACTTCACCGTTGCTTGTGTTTATGTCACTTAAGAAATTTTGCGTTTTCCAGTCATGTGACGTGAGCAACGCTGTCGAAGTACATTTTTCATCCCTACTGCATTTTAGTGTGAAGGATAAAAACTGATATAGTCGGATTTCTTTACCCAATACTTGTTTGATAAACGAGAAATGTACTTATGCTATGTTTTTCGGCCCTTTTTCTTTGTAGAAGTAATAACACTCAGTCTGATGTCAGTCCTCGTAAACCGCAATAGTGACACACTTGATTTAACTTGTATGTTAAACTCTGTTACGTACTGTTACCTCGTGTTCGCCTGCCTGGGCCAGTTGACAGGCGTATTCACGATATGTTTAGCTGTGCTCGACTCAGGAGTATCCTTCTGACGTAGGATCAGTATGTCTGACAAAAGTAGAATAGTTTTGTCTTTGTTTGGTTCCTCCAGTAAAGCCAATACCAAACTTGCAAGGATTGCTCCAGAACCAGAATTTCATCAGACGTTGAATGTGGTATCTCATCATTTGGATTTTCTTTTGTCAAGTACTCAGTTCCAGCTTCAGTCCTTGATCCTGTTATCAGTTTGTCTTCTCGTCAGTGTATCTTTACTTAATGCGTCCTTATCTTGCTAACTTGACCTTTGAACACGATTTACAGCATTTTGCAATACTCTTAACTTCACTAGACACTATACGATTTGCTTTATAAATAATGCTTCACCACTGGATACAACTGTTAAACTCTACTCATAAGATAAATCTGTATTCATGCC
>VALG01006422.1:7187-17730 GCA_009835305.1 Ipomoea purpurea
AAATTTTTTACTATTTTCCTTTCAATACAACACCTTTTTATTGTGAATGTGTTCATAGAAAAGTGCTATTTGTATTCTCCAATTGTGTACTAAAAGTGTTAAATTTAAAGAATTGTAAGGAGTGGTGCACCTCAGAATTGTAGACTCAAAAATTGGCAAATTTCTCTTTGATTGTGGCTATCTTTTTTATACAAGTTATTTAAGCCTCATCTTCATCCTAATCTTAGCTTTTTTCTTTGTTCGACATAAATCATTAATCATAGCCAAATCCTTTTAGTTTCTTGAAGCTTCATGCGCAGCTTGTTTTGGATTCTTCACAATACAATTACTGAGTCCACTCATTTAAGCATCACATGAGTAAGAAAGAAAATTAATTCTAACAACTCTATAATTAACATCTTAATATAAAAAACAATAATACCACTAACTAAATAAAATAGCCAATAAAAGTTTAAACGTGTAAAAGTAATTTTTAACCCTTACATAGAAACAATGAGTGATAATTGGATGGACACGATTAGGAAGACATTATATGCCAGTTTTAACTCATAATGCCACATTTATATTTGGACATTAAAAATCGACGTGGTACAGAACACAAGTAAAAGACTTGCGATGATTGAGAATAGAGAGAATATAGAAACCGTCAACCTGCTTCTTGGGCACTGCTACATAGGAGTATTGTCAATCGTGTACACCATGCAATGATGACATCGCGGCACATGGTTATCGGTAATAGTCACGAATATTATTATATAAGCTTTCAAGTAAGTATTTAATAGATTTTTTATGACTCGCTATGTATCCATAATTTATCCTTATTAGACTATTAGTATTTGTCAGGTGATTTTCGATACTATAGATTCATAATTTTTTAAACTGTATAGTCTATCAAATTATGACATATAGCTACGTTTACTATGTTTGTGGAATACAGAGATTCACAATTGGAATATAAACATTGAAAATTATGAACATTGAATTTTGTAATTAATGAATATAAAGTTCAATAATTATGAAATCTATAGTATAAAAATTATGGATTCCAATTCCTGTGCACGATGCAATGGTATACGGCAAATTATTGGTATGGACCATGGTCCACCACAATGTTTTAATGACCATAACAAAAAGTACATTTTTACATATACTAAATATACATTATTTTATGTATTGAATGTACATTATACAATATAATGTACACTCCAGAACAAAAATAATGTACATCCCCTGAATATAATGTACATTATTTTTGTACTGAATTACAATTATTTTTGTACTGAATATACATTATTTTACAGTACACAAATATGGCCAGACCACTTGTGTGGACCATGGTCACACAATAATGATTGATGGTATACACGGTTGGCACACAATAATTTGCCCTTTACTAATGTCAAGGATATAAATATCTATGAGCTATAATATTTATATACATTGTCTTTTTCTTATGTTAGGATTTAGATGATCAGCTCAGAACAAGTTTGAAGTAATTTTTAGACAATCTCTCTATAAATATTATAGTATGTGTTAATGGAACCACATGGTTGAATATATAATAGTTGATACAGTGTAGTATGGCGCATTACTCGGCTCTACAAAAATTAGAATTGTATGTAGATCTTTTCTTAATTTACGAATATACATGGTGATAAAACCGGCATCTAGTACAAGTGAAACAACAGTATAGCAATATATGAGCCTCAACTGAGCTTGGTGCATACCATGTATCTAGATGATGCCACACATTTTCATACATCAACCTCCATCATTAAATTCATGTATCATATAAATGGTGTGTCCTGGAATATACACTGAACACCTTATTTTATCAATAAGAAGATTGTATTATCTCAAACCTGGTACTACTTAGTAGAGCAAATTCTACATAGTCTTGGTATGATTGTCCAATTTAGTACACTTTAGATTTAAAGTTTGGCTCTATACACACTTGCCGTCATTAAAACAGCGGTCGAGTCACAATGGGGGACAATCTAAATTTATACTCGAATAGGAGATATCCTAAACGTCGGCAAGTGGGGGAAAGACAAGCGGGGTCTATAGAGTGTGTGGCATTAGTAAGATATCTTAAATGTTTCCTAATCATGGTGAATTATTTGAAGCGATTTGGCGGTAAATTCTTTGAATCTTTCGGGCAATTTAATTTATAGCGTATGAATAAAATAAATGATAATTTGAGCCAATATCTCTTTGTTTCTATATACTAATCAATTATGGTTGCTCTGTTTTTTTTCGTATTTTTTTCTGATTTATTCGTATATCGGTTTGAAGAAAAGTAGTATATCGGTTTTTATGGTGTATCAGTAAAATGTGTACTGTTTGGGTCGGTTTTTTAATTACGGAAACTCCAAATTATCTATAATTATATTCTCCTAATTTTTATATCTAATATCACATCAACTACTAAACAATTACATGTAAACATAATTTCCAATTTTCAAAGTCTAAAATATATATATTACTTAGAGAAACATTGCGATTATTCTGAATACTCATTTTTATTAAATATAAAAAACACACTACTAATGTTATCGTAGGCAAATTAGTTCAGTAGAACATATCCAAGTTGGACTGTTTTTGTTTTTAGTCAAAACTAAACTCTTTCAGTTGGCTCAACATGAATATTATTTTATTGACTCTCAATATGACAATATAATCATTCAAATAACTCTTAGATAGTTAATATTCTGGTAGACAACATGTAAAGATACTTATATATTAAATTTACATTTTTTTCCGATGTGCTATTTGAGGTAAATATTTTTGATATTCAGTAATCTCATATTTAGAATAGAAATTTCAAGTGCTACTTGGTATATTATTCAATCACATGGAATGTTATATAGCACATCATAAAATTTTTATTGACATAACGAAGAGATGAACACTACACAAATAGGAGAAATTATTTAAAGATTATAAACTTTAAGTTTATATCAAAATTTAGTTGAGTCGAGTATGAGTACAATTTGGCTGACAAACATACAAAAGTGCAGTACACGCCTACAAGGCACCGAGGATTAAAAAATATATATACATGAGAGAATAAGGAAATCATACCTCCGACATCTTTTAAGATAATAATAATTAAGATATTGAAACATATATGTAGTTGTGGGAAGCGATAAATTTAACGGCCAAACAATCAATGTTACAAAGTAGAAGACCTAAGGTTAAAACAATAAATAAATTAAAAAATTTAAGAGAGATACTGTTCGATTTTAAAGAGTTTTTTTTATGGGTGGAGGAGGTGACGACGATTTTAGAGCTTTTATAAGTGGGTGGAGGGGGTGAAACGAATTAAACTCGCAACCACTATAAACGAGAGGCGAGTGTAGCCAATCTGGGGTAACCCTTACAACTAATTGTTTCCTAATACTGAAGAGCCTGAACGACAGAAACTCATAGTTCTTTTACAATTGCAGATAGAGCACACATCCATTTTTTTTTGACCGTACAGAGATTGAGAGTTTGAATCCATATATTGCACCCTATAGTTTATGGAGTATGAGAGAGAAACCCTGCTACTTGAGAGAAGTATGAGGAGAGAAAATAACTTAAGGCCCGCATGGTATATATATAGTGAAAACATTCAACTTCCCAAAAACAAATTGTGGGTCAAAAATAGAGAGCTACACTTAAACACATAAAGCCTTTCCAACCTTTTATTCTATATGTTCTATAAATCAACTCACATAGGGGCAGTCTGCTTTATCGTGGAGAGTTCAATTTTCTCGTATTTCACATCAGTTGTTTAGTATGAGTCTGATCAGCGTTTCTGACTGTGACAGAGTATATTAATCTCCACCATCTCATCTAAGCTGATATTACACTTGCGTTATATACCAGTTATGACTCAATTTTGTCAAAATCGGCTATAAGATGGTACCCGACATAATATTTGTACCTCAATGCACACATTCATAAAAAAATAAAAGCCAACTTTTGTAAAATTACATTTTTACTGCTATTTGTTACGCTTATACACATTCATATTACCCCAAAATATTTTTTAATTAATTTTAAATAAAATAATATGAAAACACAATGGTATAATCTGACAAAACAAATAGAGAGTTATCGGGTTTGAGTGATTCCTATATTAACATACAAAAATGTACTATAACCCATTATTCTAAACCATTTAGTTAAAATAACAGTACTACAATTATAATGAGACTTATCAATAAAAATATATACATAAAAAATCTTTGTGTGCACCACGGCACACTGCTTATACACAATATAGGATCTTGCCTAGCACGGACAACTTCCATTGGATTTGATTTCTGGTATTGTAATTCCACTTGAAACCAGAATTTTATTAGTTTCTCATACTTCTCAACACATGCATATGGTTGGTCCACGAACACCATTATTTGCACCGCAAAAGAATCCTATTGAAAAGGTACCTATTTATCAATCACTGTCGATCTCTACTTTCACTAGGACCTTGTCTCCTCACTTTCCATCATCATATTGCCATTTCCTCACTTCTACATAGTATATTATTGGGCCATGAAATTGTTTGGGTCATTACAAGGATTTTAGTTAGTCACACACATCCTACGTTCTTTGCCTTGTACCTCAGATATATACATTCCCCAAAAGAGACTCCATATGTAATTTAATAATAGATTGCTACTCATTTTAAGCAATGAATACGAGTTTGGTTGGATAGGGAAAGACTCGAATTGGTTGAAATATATAGACATTATTAGTTTGAGTCATTTGAATGATGATTAATTCTCATTATTCTCTATCTGCACTACTACAATTATAGAATTTTACAAAAGTTTTTTTTTTACTAATTTTATTAAAGTGATGTAAAAAGTACTGAAATAGTATATTAAATTATTAATGTCGGTGCGAAAATCGACGTATATACTATAATTTGAATAAAAGAATTAAGGAATAGACGTCAATTTTGGTAAGTAAGACTGTAGCATTTGACAATATATATGATGTGTGTGTGGGTGGATTAGATTGTCTTTCATAATCGCTGTAATTATAAGCCTTCTTTTTTTGTTTAGTATGTCAGGGAAAGAAGAAGGTAAGGGAAATTCTTGTTTTCATTTTTTTAAGTAAAAAATTAAATCTTGTTGCTAGTTGGTTTGGTTGTTAGTTTGTCTCCATTTATTTAAGGGTTATTAGGTCTTTGTCCTTGCTTTCTATGTTGCATTTGCAAAATTCGTGTAGATCAGAATCCATTTACGTTACCGGCCATTAGATATACCATAAATTCAAAAGAGTACTACAATATAATGACCAAAATACACAAAGTTAGGCAATGGGTAGAAAAAACTAAAACAGTAACACATGGTCAGACATGCAATAGTGACAACAAAAATATGCGTGATATAATTAGTTAGCTTATCAACCAATTTTAACTTATTTAATCACTATTAATTGTTTGACTTGGTTAATTAGTTTTTGAGAAAAAAAATTAACCAAACAGCTATCAGCTAACAGCTAATTTATCAAACACTTTTCTACAATCAGTCAATGTTGGCCCTGTTTGGTAAATGACTGTTAACTGATAGTTATTAGTTGTTAGTTGATTGGTTAATTAGAGGGTATAACTAGTTGATAACATTAGCTGATTGTAGAAAGATGTTTGGTAAATTAGTTGTTAGTTGATAGCTGTTGATATAATTGATTTTTTCAAAAATCTAATTGAAAAGTTGTTTTGAAGCAGCCCTTTTTTGAATTTTAGCATTTAAGTTGTTTTTTTAACAAATCAAATAAATTATTGAGATTTGTTTTTTAATATCATAATCATCATTATATGTACTACTAGCGGCGAATATCTTCATTTTATATACTTTACCACGAAACGGACCGTCTAGTCTAATTCGGTATACATTGAGTTAGTCTTAGAATCTCCTTGTTCTTTTATATCCATTAAACCAGTGCGAGACACTAGCCTATGCCTTATTCATATATCCTATTGTATGTTATATTCATTTACATCCACTTATATATGATTATCTAGGGAACTTATAATAATTGTAGTCTTGTAGGACTAATTTAGGTTACGCGCTTTATTGTGCATGGGTGCATCTTTGAGAGATTATAAGCAAGTACTAACGCGAATACCACAGTATTCGCCAAATATTCCGACATCCCGAGAGAGTCTCGATGCGTGCGTGGTGAGTGGAGTGGTCTCACGTGAGCCTCGTACTGGATGTAAAAAACTCAAAGTTTATTCATAAACTTGCAGTATTGTACCAGTAGTATACCAGGCTTAGCACTACCAATATAGTAGAGCAAGTGGAGTTCAACAGTTACGACAAAACTAACAAGAGTTGGTCCTCCTGTTGCTCTATTGGTCTGCGATATAAATTCGGTCAGTATTTTTGCACTTGTGTGGAGTTCACCAGACTTATGAGTCGTAATCCCCTAATCTAGGGTAATGTTGTATGATGTTAACTTATCTTTGGTGAACTTTGCAACTCTTTAGTGCACCTCTCAGTGTCCATTTGTTATTGTTTGTGAACAATCGCTCCATAGGTCATACGTCGTTTCGCAACGCTAAACATACCCGAATTTTTTTATCCATATATTTTTAACCGCTTAAGATTGCTCTACATCTTTAGCTTGGTATTTCTCCGTATATAGAATTCTGTGATGAATCCCTTACATAGATGCTAAGTTTAATAGGAAAACGGCGAGTATGTCATATAACTAGAAGAATCTCGCCGATGTCTCTTGCGTGATTCGAGCTCTTGATACACTGCAAGCGGTTTTCCTTACTATGTCTATCGATCGCCCATGCCCTTCTGGCTTAGCGCACTCCCCAAGGTGCATGCTCTGTTACAGCATTGGTAGAATACCACCGAAGCCGCGCCCGCGCGACATTCTCGGCATGCGTCGTCGTTCCGCGCTTACGCTGAAGCGCCTCAGTCTGCTCCAGGAACTGCAATGGCCTGGTGGGTGCGCGGCCTGGGTGTCAGTAGTATACACCTTAGGCTAATCTAATCCCCAGCTATATACTATGTAGCGTTTTACTTTGATATCAGTTCAAATGTCAATGCTGGTGTCTCTTTCACTCTCCTCTCGAGTATAGAGTGATACACTGTCGAATGGTTTGAGTCTGTAATAAAGCATATGGATATTATATGAAGAGAGCAAATTGCTCCGATCTCTGGGATCCAATTGCTGGTTTTGAAATAGAAAGGAAGACTGGCCGGACGGCTGGATCTATTGTGTTTTGCGGTTTAGAGAAAAAGATGCGAACTATCCGAGGGAGTGAGAGAGGGCTTTCATAAGAGTCTAGAAAGTGGGGCGTGAGTTTCATATATTCTTATTGATGTTACCATCATGCTACTATAAGATGCTGGGACCAATAAATACGAACAAAAGCTTCTTATATTTGACTGATTCTTATTTAGAGTTTTAAGCTTTGTTAGATGTTATTTAGGAATACTAGGTGCACTACAGTTGGCGGTGACGATAAGTCTTCGTTTCAATATCACTATTGGTACCCGGCTTCGACCTTTGCTCTTTATTATTACCATAATATGCCATATTACTATGAATTAACACATAACAAGGATTTCTCTTTCTCGGTACGTTCAGCAATAACAGATAGACAGCACGCTCAGAAATTAATAACAAGAACTATGAGTTATTAGTGCTTCGATAATTCTTAGGTAAAGTAATAAGTTAAAACTCTAAAAGATAAAAAATATATCTGTCGGTGACTGGCAAACAATCGTGAGACCTAGAATATCATATAAAGTAAGAGCAACGGGCCAAACATTAAAGCGAAGTTTCATGTTAATAATCTGGATATGTCAACAAAACTAATATTCACAGATATTAATTAATGCATCTCGACAATATCTTGAATATAGGGACAAGAATAAACAACATATACACAACAACTATTAATATGAAATGAATGATTAATACATAGTATTCCATCATTAAAATTTTTGTTAGTGGACATAAGTAATTAGAGGGAGGAAGACATTAATGCCAATGCATTATAAATACCGTCATGCAAAATTCGAAGATGCAATGGTGCATTACGGATTGACAGAAAACTGACGTCGTTTTTTAAAATATACATGCGCATCGTGTCCTTACAAAAAAAAATTTCAAGAGTTCGTATTCCCAGCAACAACATATGAAAAACTAATTAAGTCCTCATAATCTATTAAACTAATAATTTGTCAGTTTTACATAATTTATCCCAGCGAGGACCGTGTTAAAGATGAACGCTCCTAAAGAGGAATACTAACTTAATTTGAAATTTGTAAAGAGGTGAAAGAATTTATAGAGAAACTACTAAAGTATCTATTTTATATTATTTATCACTTTATAATTTTGAATCTAATAGTAATTCTATATACTTATATCTTAAACAATCAAGATTGAATCCATCATAATTCTTTTTCAGTAAGTTCTAAGGGGAGATGAAAAAACTATAACTTCCTACTCGTCTCTCCACCACAATATCAAGTAAGAGTATAGCTATGTTGTGCAGGAGAAACGAGCCTGAATTTGTTTCCTCATTTCTAAGGAGACGCGGCGTTTTTACACAACCGACATGGGCCTAGTCCTTCATAGCTCGGATGCCAGCATAACTACTCCGGAATACACGACTTAACGTAAATAGACAATTACCTTAATGGCTGCCCAGTTCCACTTGCACCACAATAATTCATCGCCCATGTAAATACTACTTAGAAATTCATTTCAATTGTTTGTAAAGTAATTTCCAGTGGGTTCATACCGAGCAACCAGATGTCCTTCTTGTCAGTGATAAGACCACGTTATCACTAAATTAGTTGTCCACTTCATATATAATCGATAAGATACTGATCTATTTAATTAAAATCATTATTCATTTCATTTTATTAAATACCATATTGATACTACTAACCTTATTTAGTACTATTTCATCATTTTTGAACTTCCATATTTCACATATAAATCTACTTGCAACTATACTACACTTTTCTATCTTATTTCAATAACAATCTATTGCTCTTAACATTATAAAATTAAAAAAGGGTAAACGAAAGACATATCACACAAAAAACAAATAATAGTACAATATAATGTATATACATAGTGAAAATTTATAATAATAAAAAACGCGAAAGTTTTATAATATTCTATCAGATAATTTATTAACTTTCATTTATATTTATAATTAATATTATATTGATTTCTATATTTTCAATATATTACAGAACAATTATTGAATCTCTATAATTATTTTTTCACACTTCTTAATAACTTTTCCTCTAAATATCAATAGAATTTTTCGCAACTAGTATTATTCCTAGATTCATAGTCCTCCATACCTCTTCCAAATCGGTTATGACTTTTCAAAACATCTTAATGGGAATGGAAGCCAATTTAAATATATATAGCGTTATCTTGCCATATATCAATTTATATAAACTACACAATGTTATTACTTGGCGATATGTCCATATAATAGAAACATCCATGCATATTTATTAAAGCTTTAGATAATACTTATAAGAAAAATATATCGTCCTTTATATACTAGCTGCTATCTTAGATATAATATAAATTGCTATAATGTATTTACAGGTAGAGTTGTGAATAATATTATCATAAAAATCTTATAATATTTCTATAGCAAGATAACAATATCTCAAAGACAGTTAATGTGGAGAAAACTATCTTAAAATTTTAATATATCAATATATCTTCTCAAATAGTATATTTTATAAAACATTTAGGGAGTGTCAAGAATCTTATTAATCCACTTCAAAGATATTCATCAATTTGTACTATCTCTATTCTACCATACACAGGGGGGTTCACATTGAATTTTGTGGATCTTAGATTCCATAGTAGTATTTTGCTCTATCGAGTTAAATAAAATTTTTTAATAAGCCGTTATAGTCTTATGAAACCGTGATTCTTTTCTTTTTCTAATTAGTTTGTATCAACTTGTAGGTAGTGCTAGCTAATTCTATCTTGGGACACCTGTATTATTCCATCACTCTTGTTGCAAAAATAATGGAAAAGGTCAAATGTCGCCGAACATATAACTTGAAATGCACTTACAGCCACGTACCAGAAAAAAATGTGCAGTTGAGGTCACTGAACACTCCAAATGTAGTGCAATTTCACCTGATAGGCAGGTTATGCATCCATTGTTAGCAGATTATCCCGCTTACGTGACAGCTGAAAATGACATTTTTTTAATACTTTAAAAATAATTTTTATAAGTTTTTTTTTAAATTCTCAAACAAATTTAATTTAAAAAAATTCATTTTTTTTATAAAAAAATTATTATTAAAATTATTCTAAAAATTATTCTCAAAAATTCATTAAAAATGCCACTCAGCCCTGCCACGTAGAGCAAGTAAACATCTAAAATTGATGATACACTGCTATCCGGTGAAATTGCATACATTTGGGAGCGTTCAGTGGCCCTAATGCACCGTTTTTTGGTGTTCAACCGTCTAATTGCAATCTTTTTTTTTCGTCTTCAGTAACCTAATCTTGCATTTTCAGGTTACAT
>VALG01006422.1:17811-41201 GCA_009835305.1 Ipomoea purpurea
TATTTTGAAAACATTACCAAACAGAGTTTATAACTTATTAACAATTTAAAATAAATTATAAATTCCTAAATAAGCAATGTCAAACAGAGCCATAGTATAGTTTGGTAATTTGTCCCTATTTTGTTTTAATTATTATGGCTTCGGTTTTGTCGCTCCCTTTTCCCCTCCGCGTTGGGTTTTCCCTTTTTTGTTTCCCCACCAAAATAGCCGGCCTTTGTTTCCTTGTTAGCGACGTTGTCTTCAACATCCATGGCCGAAGGAATAACAAAATCAACATGTGTTAAGTTAGAAATGATGTTAGCATGGAAAGCTATTCGTATGAGTATATTTTTGGTGGTGAGCTTTTAAATATTTTTAGTGGTGATGGATGGCTATTATATTGGGGAAAGTGGTTGAAGACTACATCTTTAAAAGGAAACACTTTCCCTTTTTGGAGTTGCTAGTAGGGGAACGGGTGGGGTAAGTGATACTACCTGGGCTGTTATGTGGGATCTTTATATTCCTCCTAAAGTAAAGTGTTTCTTTTAGAACTTATGTGTGAATACTCTTCCTACCAGATTGGTGTTGTGTGTGAAGAAGGTGTTCAGGATACGGGTTGCCCTTTCTGTGGTGGTGCTATGGAATCTGTTGTGCATTTATTTTTTCAGTGCCCTTATGTCGTGAGGGTGTGGGAGGCGTATGGGTGGAGTTGGGATATGGTGAATGGAGGAGTGGGGAGTGGTTAAGTCATTGTACTGGGCAGTTCACTGCAGGGAGTTGTGTCATTTTGTTATGGTTTGTTAGGGTATTTGGGAGGCTAGAAATAAGAGAGTATGGGATGGGGTGTGGAGTGCTCCTAGGACTATTGTGAGATCAGCATTAGCCTACTTGAGGGATTGGAGGGGGTTCGGGAGAGGGGAATGCCGTGTGGTGTTGCCGGAGCTATGCAAAGCAACTTGTTGACCAACTTGTGAGGGAGGATCGGTCGCCTTTTGGTTTGATTGTTCACGATATTCGTACTCTTTTAATTCGTTTTTCAAATGTTTGTTGTAGTTTTGTTAAGCGTTCTACAAATGATGTGCCTCATCTTTTTAGATAGAAATGCTAGTAGTGTGTTGGTGTCTCGATTTTAGTGTGATACCGGCCTTTTAAAAAAAAAAAAAAATTTCAAGCTGCGCTCTTTGTAATAACGTTATAAATTTATAAAGTGTGTGGTTTTCTTCTCCAAAAAAAAAAAAAAGGAGGGGAAGCTAGGAAGTCTATATGTATTCTTTGAAGAAAATAAAGAACTTCATACATGGAATGGTACCTATTTGGAAGTTGGAACTAATCCAACATAATTTCAAAATGCGAAACTGAAAATTTTAACCACATAATTTTAGTCACAAGTTCAGAATATGATTTGTGCTTTCCTTGAAGCTCGAGGGAATACAACCAACTCTTTCAAAATATTAGAGACCTCCGATGCCTCTACATTCTTGTCCCCAAAACTAACTCTTTCTAAGGCAGGGCAGCACGCAAGTATTAGCTTTACAAAAAGCATTTCAGCTCTTGACCCTGGAAAAATTCCATCGTCAAGCCTGCAAACTGTTAATCTCCTTGCTCATGCAGCTACGTTCTTGCAAATACTGTAAAACGAGGTTGTTGTCAGCAGTCACTGTCGGACCTATACATACAACAAAACTGAAAATAAGTTCAAACCACAACTTTGAGAGTAGGGTAGAAATAAATAAATAATGTAAGTAGATCATAAGTTTCTCACGTCCATCCAATTTTCAAGGCTATGCACCCTAGGAGAGCTGTGAAGCAAGCAAAGGATGCTGGAGACTTGTACCAGATTGGTAAAGTTAATATGAAATAGTGTAAGATCCCTCAAGTAGTTGATTTTAAGTGGAGTGCACTCATAATAGAGCCTGCAGCCAAAAGCTTACCAGCACGAGAAAATGATAATGCAACCTAAACACATTGTTTGGGAAATAAGAATCGAAATCTTAAAAGAGATTTTACCTCGAGAAGGTATCCATCCAGAAATAGCTTTGAAATTAGAGGCCAGTGTTCAAACAAGCTTGCTAATTGATCATCTCACCAGGGCCAAAAGATTTAAATTCCTTTGGCAATAGAAGACATGCATTATTAATACTTTGCAGTTCATAAAACAACTCAACTTAACCCCATGATTATTGAAAAGTATCAAGGAGGAAAGTGATGGTAAACAGCCATCAAAGTTCAAGTGATCCATACCACTGCACTTTTTTATGAACAAAGCTTTAAGCTTTGATGCAGCAAGATAGAAGCAGAAACCTCTGGCTTGAAAGCAACATGAGACAAAACAAGCACCTTAAGATTTTGAAAGCTTCTTATAGTACCACATGGTTGTTTGAAGATACAGTTATACAGATACAGATTAGTAAGTTCATGACACAAGAATACATAAGAGGGAAGTGCATAGAGATCACTACTGGAATTCTTCAATATGAGTTCCCTCAATCCATGGCTTGACAAGTATAGTATCCATGGATCAATGTTTGGGTACTGTGACATGTGTACATCAGAAAGGTTGACATGAAAAGTTAGAATGGGCCCAATATGCTGTAAGAGAATTCGAATGCCTATTCCAACAAAATCATTTTTGGTGACAGTGACTATATTCTTGGGATTAAGTACAAGATTTGGATGAGCAGCCCATATGTATCTCCATTTTCTACACAAAATACTTGTTCTTGCTGCATCTCGAACAGGCAAGTGATCTAGGATGCAGTTTAAGATATCCATTGCCAAGTTACTAATTACATCTTCCATGTCTCCTCCGTTTGCTATTTCCTGGGATTTCCATTCTAATAAAAGGAGAAACCAGCATTAGAAAATCCAATTGTAAAAGAATAATTTAGAATATTTGTTTTAGTTTTCTTTCATCACCCAAATCCCCCATCTCTTGTGCCTATATCCTTCTATAATACTTAACCTTAAAAGTTAACCATTTGATAATATAATAATAATGACAGTGACATTTATATCTGCAAACTATCGTATCCAATGAATACTACTACATCAAAACCCCAAACTTTTCACCCCAAACTCTCAAAGTAAATATATACAAAATGGAAAAAGAACAAAACAGAGTGAATTGAACTATACTACTAGCTTCTCTTTTCTACATGGTGTAAAATAAACAAATAGAAACGGGTTAGGGCCAACCTTTCACGGGGTGTTTGGTTGGGAGGAAGAAAATTTAAAGGAATTGCAATTCGGTGGAAAAAGAATAAGGTAGAAATTCAAATTACATTCTTTGGTAGGACGAATAAAATTATTGAGAATGAGAGGAAAAAATAGAATAAAGACTAAAATATTCTTTTGAATAAGAAATAATAACAATTATCAAGGTACTTTTGTCATTTAATTCATTTTTTTCCTTTTCCAAAGAATTGAATTGCAATTTATGGGGTACCCATGAATTGTAATTCAACAAAAGGAGGGAAATACAATTCCTCTAACCAAACACTGTAATTTGTCTTGCAATAGAATAAAGTAACAAAAAAATTACAACTACATCCAACCACCCCTCAGTCTCTGGGTTAGAGTATTTCAAAACAAATGGATTTAACGTCTGGAAGATCAAATTGAAGCTGAAGTAAACAAAAAAAAAAAACTGAAAAGTTATACTAAGAGCGAAGAAAATAAACACAAGAACAGCTTTTATTGAAGTATTAATGCGAATAATGCTTGAAATGACCTTAACGGAAGCGGTCGGATCTTCGACGAATGTTACTATTTTACATAAGCCTAATAATGTCTTCCAATGACTCCACGTGGTGTCGTGGGTAAAAATTCAATTTTACAGTTTTAACTACATTTTGTTAATAATGTGGACATTTGGTATAAATTAATTTTGTAAATTTTATACTCCGTAATATTTTTCTTTGAGTATTTTTCTTTGAGTATTAGTTATTCACTAATTTACATTCTTTAAGTATGATTTTTGATTATTTGTAATTTTGTGTGGTTATTTATTGATTAGGATCACAAGATATAGTGTATTTTTGGATAGCGATGATTAATTTTGTTGGTGAATCAAAATTTTAAATATTTAATAATTAAAATTTATATTTAAGTCATGCTAGGGATGAGAACGTGTATTCTGTATATTGATAATGATAGAAAACCAGAGATAATAAATACAATAGAAACCTATCTAGGATACACAAGATAGAATACAATACTACTAAATGATATATTCCTAATACTCCCCCTCAAGCTCAAGTCGGGTGACTAACAACGTTGAGCTTGTCACGCAGCAGAGTAAATCGAGGACCAGCCAGAGGCTTAGTAAAGATGTCAGCAATCTGATCCTTCGTAGAGATGAAATTAACCTGAAGCTCCCCCTTGGCCACTTTATCACGCACAAAATGATAGTCGATCTCAACATGCTTAGTGCGAGCATGAAAGACCGGATTAGCACAGAGATAGGTGGCGCCCAAGTTATCACACCACAGCCTGGGAGACACAGATAAAGGCAGACCCAACTCACGCAGCAAGGCAACTAACCAGGTGACCTCAGCCGAGACATCTGCCAACGCCTTATATTCTGCCTCAGTGGACGACCGAGCACAGTCCTCTGTTTCCGACACGACAAGAAATTTAATTGGACCCGAGATAGATAGCATAAGCCACTAGTAGACTTCCGGTCTTCAAGCGAACCAGCCCAGTCAGAATCACTAAAAGCATGCAGAACATCCGAATGAAGAGGAACGACACAAGCGCAAGCCAAGATGCAAGGTACCTTGACGTAGCGCAAGACTCGCTTTAACATAGCCCAATGAGCAACCGTCGGAGCGCGCATATGCTGACACAACCTGTTTACCGCAAAAGACAGGTCGGGACGGGTCACCGTCAAATACTGTAAGGCACCAGCAAGACTTCTGTAGTGAGTAGGATCAGCATAGGGCTCAACAGAATCAGTATCCACCTTAGCCACAAAGAGTGGTGTGACCAAGGCCTTACAGTCAACCATGCCAGCCCGTTTCAAAATATCACCCATGTACCTGCGCTGAGACAACAACAAACCACCAGACACAGGAATAGTCTTCAATGCCAAGGAAAAGGAAGGGGCACCCATATCACGGACCTTAAACGCGGTAGACATCCGACTAATCAAAGCAGAAACACAAGCCGAGTCACTGCCCATAATCAATATATCATCAACATACACCAAAAGATAAACAGACACACTATCAACAGAGTATAATATAACAACGAAACATCAGTCTGCGAGGGACGAAAACCAACCGACACCAAAAACTCATGCAGACGCATGAACCAAGCCCGAGGAGCCTGCTTCAAACCATACAACGATCGTTGTAGCCAAACACACATAATCCGGATGAGCCTTATCCTCATACCCCGGGGGCTGACGCATGTACACAGTCTCAGCCAACCGACCATTAAGAAAAGCGTTATGGATGTCTTAGTTGACGAATCACCCATCCACGAGAACAAGCCAAAGAAAGAAGCAGACGCCACAGTCGTAGGCTTCACAACAGGGCCTAAAAGTTTCAAAAAAATCTTCGCCCGGGACCTGATTAAATCCCTTAGCCACAAGATCTTGCCTTGTAGCGCTCAATAGACCCATCAGCCTTGCGCTTGACACGGAAGACCCACTTGCAGCCAACCACATTCTGACTAGACTGGAGCCGGAACAAGACGCCACGTCTGATTATGCAACAGAGCATTAAACTCTGCATCCATCGCCGACCTCACGCCACTCAGTATGACGGACAGCCTGAGTAAAGCAAGTAGGTTCCTGGGGAATAACCTGAGACACCAAAGCACAGTGAGGCTGATCATGAGGCATATGTCGGAGAGTCATACCATGGGAACGAGACTGGCCCCGGACCCGCTTACGAGACGCCCAACCGCCTAGAAGCACGCTCCGGAGCTACAGGCGCACTGTGAAACACGCTCAGGAGCTATAGGTGGAACACCAACTGAGCCAACAACAGAGAGAGACGGAGGAGGCTCAGAAGTCCGTGAGAAACCCGCAACACCCCACGGAACAACAGGAACATGGCATGGCCACCGAACCTCACCACCAACAGGAGGGCGTGCAAAGGGGAAACTGCACTCATCAAAACGAACATGTCTACACACAAAAATACGGTTATTGTTCAGGTCCATGCATCTATAACCACGAAAGGACGGCGGTAGCCGAGAAAAACACACGAGCAGACCGGTAATCTAACTTATGACGATTATATGGACGCAAGTGAGGGTAACACAGACAGCCAAAAACCTAAGAAACGTATACGAGGAGGAGAAGCGATGTAGCCGATAATGAGGGACTAATTACGAAACGAGAACGGAAGACGGCATCCGATTTATAAGATAGACCGCCGTTTCAAACGCAACTCCCAGAAACGAGAGGGAACAGAGCATGGGCATTAAAGCCAAACCCTGTTTCAACAATGTGACGATTACGATGCTCTACACGACCATTTTGTTCGTGTGTATAAGCACAAGACTGCCTATGGAAAATACCCAATTGAACAAAAAGAGAGTGCAACTTTTTATATTCCCCCAAATCTGACTGAATAGATTTAATTTTGCACGAAAAGAAACGTTCTACCATCTCACGAAATTGGTCAAAAATCACATATATATCAGACTTTTGACGCATAGGGTAAAACTAGGTAAAACACGAATAATCATCAACGAAAATTACAAAATAACGAGATCCATTACTTGATAACAAAGGCGTAGGGCCCCAAACATCTGAATACAATAACTCAAGGACATGCGAACTAGACGAACTAACACGAGGAAGCGAAAACGAGCCGACTTCCCTAACTGACAAGCAGAACATAAAGAATCACTAAAACTACCAGACGAAGTAGGACAAGACTTTAAAATATGATTGAGCATACAACGATGGGGATGGCTAACCGATTGTGCCAGACCGAGGGAAGTACGGGCAGACAGCAACGCAGTTGGACCAGACTTGGACACCGGAAGCGAGTAAAGACCACCAGAACTAGTCCCTTGAACAGAACCGCCTTGGTAGTAAGATCCTTCACAAAGAAACAATCAGGATGAAACTCGAAAAATACACGATTATCCGTTGCAAAACGTTGAACAGAAAGCAACGAAGCAGATAAGCCAGGAACATGTAAAACATCAGAAAGTTGAAAAGAATGGGACCAGAGTAGAAATAGATGCACGACCAACACTACGTATAGACAAACCTGAACCGTTCCCAACACGAAGAACATCTGAACCTGCATAGTCAGTGGCCGTAGTCAACAAACTCGGATCTGGTGTAGCATGGTTCGTGGCACCTGTATCCGGGAACCAATTATGAGAACCAACCGAAGCAGCCTCATCCGCCGCATACACCATATGCGCACGTGGAGCAGCCGGCGACGGTGCGTGACGCTGGAAGCAACTCACAGCAGAATGGCCAGCAGCACCGTAAATCTGACAACGCAGGGAGCTCCGGCCTCCATTCCGGCCACGACCACGACCACAACCCAGGGTTTACTTCATATGACAGTATATGTTAGTACATAAATTTTCATGAAACCAGGACTCCCTTATACGTTTGTAGACCATAATGGAAGAAAATTTGATTTTCTTTTATGGCAACAATTATTTTGTTATAGAGTTAATTTCAACAATGGTCCTCCGACTATTGTAATTTTTCAAAATTGATCCTCGTCTTTTAATTTGATCAAAATAGACCCTTAACTATCAAATTTGTTCCATCATTGGTCATTCCATGAACATGGCGTTAAACTGCCATTAAGTAAAGAGGTACAAGCGTAATTTCCTTTGTCCTTCCTGTTTGACCGCTTCAGTAATTTCGTTAACAGTCGTGGGAGCAGCGAAAGATCAGAGCACAGAAGTATCCCACCGAAAGAGCGACGATTCTGTGTTGTGGGGAAAGGGAGGGCGAAAATGGGGGAAATAATGGTATTTCTTCTGCGTCAGAGACTAGAAGTATCCAACGGCCAGAGAACCAACAGAGTGATAGAAGTGATCTTAATCCTCTGAAAAGTGAAAAGGTTCTATTATCTATGTTTTCCTAGAACGAATGGGTGATCTGCAAAGTGTTCAAGAAGACTTCCGGTGGCAAAGATCCATATTTCTGGGCTGACCAAGGAAGAGAGTCTGACGGCGTTAATGGAAGTATCTCAGAGAACAACAACTTCCGACGAGGCGATGCCAGACGTGACATGCTTCTCCAACTCCAAGGAGGACAAAAACCCATCGCCCTCCATTTTTTCTTCCCCTCACCTTCATCAAAAACTCAAATTTCTCGGCGTCTTCGTCGGCCCAGTCTGAAGGGGTCGCTAAGAGACCCGAAGGTCTAACGACAACGAGACTGAGAATGTCATTTGAACAGAAGCAAACGAGCTACTCTACTGATCTACTCGGAAATACTTTAGCGAAGCGAACGAGCTACTCTACGATCTATTAGCAAATACTTTAGCGTAGCGAACGAGCTACTCTATCGATCTCTCAGTATAGCCCCCACTCCTTTAGTTGCGAGAATCGTCAGCATAATGGAGTAGATACTATGAGTTCTCGAGTTCTCCTTTAACTTTGACTGCGATCGAGCTTACGATGCCAATGCACCGGTCATACTCATAGCGCCTGTTGGTTTTATGGCTTTGGGTGCCGATCGATGGACTAATACTACCGTAAAATACTATAAATGAGAGCTTATGATGGGTAAAGAATAAGGCAATGAGAATAATGCGATATTATTCTCTCTAGGGCTTCGGCTGCTTAAGTGCCAAGAAGCCAAAACTGATCGATCCTTTTACACGGTGATCCAGGGGGATATTTATACAAGAAATACAAACCCATACAAGGAAAGTAGGGTTGGCGTAGAGCCTAAATCTACAAGGTAAGTAGGGCTGACGTGTATGGCCGAATTAGCTATGGAAGCTGACCTTATTGCGCCCTAGTTGCCTAAATTAATAAAGGAACTACTTGCACTAAACGAGGAAAGTAAATCTCCGTAGAACATGTCTGTAACTGCCTCGGGGAGTACTCGGTCGCAGACCTCTAACGCGATAGAGGATTTACACGCTACTGATTAGGCGATCGGTGCTTTTAATGTGATCAAGTGATCAATCTTTACCAATTGCCTACCTGTAGGGCTTAAGGCGAGATGCGATCTCGGCCAAACCGGGCGATGGTATTTAGCCGGAGTTTTAAAGTTTAGTGCATTATATTGCGATCGTTTGCTTGGGCTCGGATTTGTGCCGAATGTTTAAAGTTTAGCGAATTTAATTAGTTTAATATATTTAGTTCAACTCAATTAGTTTAATATAAAATATAACTTGTGATATAAATAATAATTTTTATTAATATTAATTAATTTTTTATAACATTAATTATTTAAAAAAATGAATTTCACAATATTTTTAAATTGTGTTGTATTTTCTAATATCAATATTATTGGTATGTATTTTAATTTTTTTCTGTTGTGATGTATTTAAAATTTTAATTAATATATATTCAATATTAGTCTTGCTTTGATATTTCAATGAGATATTTAAATGGTAAATTATATTTAATAATACAAACTTTAAATATAAATATTTACAAATAAAAAAATTACATATTTGAAGAGAGAGAAGAATGTATTTACATAATAAGAAAATTTTATGATATATTATAAATGTTTTGTAATAAAATTATAAATGATAAGAATCAAAATCAATTGAAAGTTTGTAATGATGTATTCAATTTAGAATTTCAATGACTTTTGTAGACTTTTTGAAATAAAAAGTTGATAAAAGTCTTGAAAGTTTTTTATAGACTTTTATAGAGTCTTATAAGTTTTAAAAGTTTGAACGACTCTATGAAATCAATCAAAGTTTATTAAAATCTATCATTTTAAAAGTCTTTAAAACCTTACGAAAGTCATGATTGAATACACCCCTAAGAGTACCTTCTTCTCTTTATTCTGCGTTCTTTCTTCTTCTTCTTCTTCTTTTTTTTTTTTTTTTTTTTTTTTTTTTTTTTTTTTTTTTTGGCTAAAGAAGGTAACCTGATTACCTTCTTCCCCTAAACCCTAATGAGAAGAAGGCAATCAATTAGTACTTTACATATTTTAGTTTACCTTTTCTTTTTACCTATTTTTTGTTCCTTTGCTTGTCAAATCTGCACAAAAAAGCCAACAAACCCATATGACATTATATGTTAGTACACAAATTTTCATGAAACCATGACTCGATCCCTTATACTTTTGTAGACCATCATGGGAAGAAAATTTGATTTTTGGCAACAATTTTTTGTTATAGAGTTAATTCCAACAATGGTCCTCACATTGTAATTTTTTAAAATTGATCATCGTCTTTTATTTTGACGATAATCCTAACTATCAGATTTGTTCCATCATTCATCATTGGTCATTTTGTGAACAGGAAAAGCATATCCACTCTCAGGTAATCACAACCACAAAGTTCAGAGAGCTATAGTTGGCCATGCATTGAAGTTGGGATGCTTGGCTAGTAAAAGAGGTGATGCACTTAAAAGAGATAAAGATTTTCTTATGCAGAGCTTGGAAGTCTAGACAGCATTAGCAGGAAATGATGATCATTTCTTGCAAATGCCATTCAGATCCCCTTCTTTCTAGCCAATTTGTGCATCAACAAGGTGACAATAACATGTGCATTTTTAGGGGTAAATAAGAAAAGGGGACTTCAATTCCAACCCAGGAAGAATAAAATTTGTGTGCAAACCAATTAAAGATTGCCAGGTTCCAGTCTCTACTGAATGAAGCAGGAAACCAGGTTCTGATAGGCTTGAGACCAGTAGAAGTTTGTAAAACAGATGGTTCCTTGACTGATAAGTGAATAATGTGCATCAGACTCCAATTGCATTACATTGTGGTAGCACATCAAATAGTGATGAGATTAATGCTAACCTTTTTGAACTTAAGGAATGAGATTAGTGATGTTGGGTATGCAGATATAGTGTCTGTTTTTTGACTTTTTGTGATGGCTTGGCAACGGATTTTTTGACCCTAATGTTGATATCTTGTGGATATCATCTCCGTTTGCAGTCGTGTCCTTCATTTTTTGGAATGTTATCTTTACTCAAGCATGTTTACGAGCTTTGCTTTCCTCATTTGAATTTCCTACGCTCTCTACGGTAGTTAGCTCGATGCGCGGTAATTGCTTCTGCTCTCAACTTCGGTTTGTCCCTCGCCGGCGGTTTCAAACATTGGATGAGTCGTCGACGATACTTTTGGCTTGAGAATTAGCACCTTTGGCTGATTTAGTGGCTGATTTTTATTCCTTTACAGACATTAACTACCTCCTTAAGGAGCTCTTGTGCTGCCTTCAAATACTAGAACTCAAACTCTGCTTTGAACGGAATTCAAGCCATTGGAACAAATGGGAAGAAACACCCATCATATGAATGGGCACTTTTACCCTTGTTCTTAACGTCAAACTAACAGAAAATTCACGGAAGAATTAATGATGGAACGATTTTGATAATCACGATGACTAAATTTAAAAAATCACTATAGCCAGAGGACCAATGTTAGAATTAACTCTTTTGTTATACATCATATTTTGTTATTAATTAAGATAAGCTCTAAACCTAAACGGAATTTGGCCGGAAGGTAAATTAAGTATTTATGGAGGAAGACTTATCTATTTGGGGACCTCTAATTTTAGATACTACTATGCTTATCAAAAATACGGCTCACTACATATCACAAACACATAGTATGTGTTTAGAATAGTACATTTCCCTATCTGTATTAAATTTTTAAGTATTAATATGCAGACCTTTTCCTTTTTATTATATCACCAACGTAGTGTATCGCTAAAGACTATTAAATATCTAGAAGCCCATAATAAGGGATCAAAAGATACGTTGACTGCATATTCTATTATAAGATCATTTCTCAACATTAGGGGAGGATTTGAGCCATATTTTATAGAATGACGAGAAAATTTCAAAGAAATGAAAAGATCTTCAAACTCATGTACTAGCTTTTACTAAATTAGGAGTTCAAAAATTGAACAAATAATCTGCTAGAAATGCCAAAGAGTGACTAAGTCTATATAAATTAAGAATTGAAATCCTCAACTAAGACTGATACGGTGTATTCACTCGTGTGTTGTAGTATGTATAGAATACGTATGTAATTTGTAGAGAGAAGATGGAGAATATGGCTCAAAAAGGACTCTTTTATTCATTGATGTTCTTCCATTCTAGAGAGAGTAGAGAGGGACTCTAAATGTAGAGGAGAGTAGTAGACTAGAGAGAGAGAAGAGTCTAGGAGAGGGAAGGGATGAACCCCTAAAATGAAGGGCTAAGGCCCTTTATATAGCCAAAAAGTGTGGCGGGTTTTGACTTTGACACATTGACTTTAACCATGACTCGAACCGTTTGACCCGACTCGACTACAAAACGGGAGCACGGACGTATAGGGAGGTCAAAGACGGGAAATATTCCCTATCAAGACTAAATATATCTATCGTTTTTTATATGTCGGAAAGCATAGGAAATCTATCAGTATAAAAATAAGAATTTGCGAAAACTAGATCTACTATTGAAATTTCGTCACTCCTAAAATTTAAAGATTTTCATCCTGAAGATGTTCACCTAGAAGGCGAAACCCCTGTAAAATTATTAGTACACCGAATAATCAATACTAGATAAGTAGAAAACTGAATTCAAATGCTTTTGGAAATAACATATATATATTTTGTTGATATAAAAATTACCATGAGTATGAAAGATATTTATAATAAAACTATTACAGTTGTCGACAACATTTGCTTCTCTACTTGCTCACATTATTTAAATTTGGATCCAGAAGCTAAAACAGTAGTATAGCGCCCGAAGCGTGCTAACTATTTTTGATAGAAAAGACCAATTAATGCATACAATTCAACTTGCTAAAAGAAATATCTACACCCGAAGATGTTATGAAAATGCAAGTGATGAAATATAAAGCGAGTTGAGAAGTTAAAGAGTTTACACAGAGACCAATATTGATCATAATAAAATGATATCCTTCTATGGCGTTGTGTTCCATTATTTAAAAAACTAGCAGTAAATATATATTTAGATATGTAGCTACTAGACCGCAGTCATCCACATATTATATGGGTCACTTGGTCACTTTATATATATTATATTATTTATTAAAGTGTAATATACTATATATAATTAATTTTTAGTGCACTTATTTAACTATTTAAAAAAAAACAAGCAAATCAAGATTAATACATAAGTCAACTATCAATTTTCATCATACTATTCATCATATATACAATATATCATCATCCATCTTCCTCTCTCGTCCTCTCTCTCTCTCTGTTTTTCCGCCTTCTTGCTGCTTTCCGTTCTCCTTGTGTCTCTGCCCCTGCTACTGCTCGTGTCCTTCCTCTGCTTCCCTTGTCTGACTTTCACCCTCTTCCTGATTGCCTCCGTGTTTTTTTCCTCCCGCTCGCCCGTCTCTCCTCCCTGTCTCTCCGCGTTTCCCTTCTTCGGCCTGTCTGCCCCCCTTCTCACTTTCTGCACCTGCCTCGCGGTGGTCTGGGTGCTTGGCCCCCTCCGGTCTTGTCTCCCCTCCTCCTTTCTCTTCCCTGCTGTCTCCCTCTCTTCTCCTTTTCCGCTCTTTTCGCTCTTCCTGCGTCCCCTCTCCGCGGTCGGCTCGCCCTCTTTCCTCCTGCTTGTTTCCGCTGCGCCCTTCCGTGCGCCCGGCTTGCCCTTCTCTGGGCCCTGCCTCTCCTGGCTCCCGGTGCGCCTTTCCTTCCGTCTTTGGTTTCGGCCTCCCCTTCTTGGCCTTGCCCTTCCCCTGTTTCGTCTCCCGCCCCCGCCCCTTTGACCTGGCTCCGTCGTCTCCGTGGGTGTTTGCCTTCGCTGCTTCCTTCTCGCTGGTTGCGTTCCTGCTCCCTCCTCGCTGCTTGTTTCCGCTGGTTTGCCCCCTGTTTTTTTTTTTTTTCCCCCCCCTGACTCCGCTTGCTTCGCCCCGCGGGGCTTCCCTCACCGCCCGTGCCTCTCCTCCTCGTTTTTCCCTGCTCTCCTTCCCTGCTTCCTCCGCTGTGCCCCATTTTGCCTCTTCCCCCTCCCTGGACCCTGTCCTCCCTCCGTCGCCGCGTCCCTGCTCCGCCTGCCGTCGCCTCGCTGCCCGGCTCCTCCTCTGCTGCGTCCGCCTCGCTGTTGCCCCCTGAGTCTTCTTCTTCCCCCGCGCGGCTCGCCCTTCCCTCGCTTCGTCCGCGGGGCTCCTCCGGCACGGCCTGGCCACTTCCTCTGCCCCCCGCCGCCTCCCTCCCTTCTGCTGGCCGCGTGCAGGGGACCGTGCCCGGCCCCTCCCCGTCCCCTTCCCCGGGGGCGGTGTCTTGCTCTGTTTGCGCCTGCCCCAGCTCCGTTGCTCCTGCTGTTCTTCCCCTCCCTGGGCTGCTGCTCCTCCTCCCGTCGTCCCCTGTGCGCGGTGCCTCCGCGCGCGCCGGCGTGGCCCGCCCGCGTCCCGACTGCCGCGTTCCTCGCCGTCCTACCTGGCATGCCGCCCCCCACCTTCTCCCTTGTCTCTCCTTCGTCTTTCCCGGGCGCCCTGCCCGCTTCCTCCCTCCCTTTGCATCCCCCTCCCTCTTGGCCCCCGGGGGCCTTGTCCCTGGCGCTCCTCGCCCCCCCTTCCTCGCCTGGCCCTGTGCCACCCACCCTGCATGACACCCTCTCCCCCCACACCCACGGCCGACCCTCTATTATTACTTTCAACCTCCTCCTACGCACCCCATTATCATATGTGGGCAATAATATTCAAAGAGCTCTTCCATAGGAATACTTTCCATTTGGGAGGAACCTGTAGCTTCCAAATATATCTCCAAACAGGCGATGGGATTCCGTATTCAAGAAACCCAACCTTCTACTATCCCATCTTTGAACCGAATAGCAACCTTATATCCCCTATCCCCATACCAGTATCCTCGAAATCTGTGCTGCACAGCACTCTCAAAATTAATTGTGTATCCCGGGCATAAAATTCTGCTGCAAAAGATCCAGATTCCGGTTCCCGTATGGGTATCATCACTCTGAAACTAGCATTGAGTGACCGTTCACAGCTTGATCAGACTCGACATATGGATTGTTGTCGATTCGGAAGCCACGTTACGGTCCAAACCCTTGTAGCCGTGCCCATCTCCAATTCTTCGCCTGCAACCCGATTTTAAAAATCTTGGCCAGCCATAATACTTCTCCAGACGTAACTTGGATTTCCCCCGATAACAGCCTCATAAAAGGATGAAGTGGGAAGTACTTGCTTCAAACACACGTGCCATTAAAGATGTGGGATTAATAAGAAGCCGCCAACCCTGCTTAGCTAACAAGGCAAGATTAAATTCATGCAAACGTTTAAATCTCATACCACCAAACTTCTTTGGACTGCACATCCTATCCCAGGTGAGCCAATGGATATTACCAGCATTGCCCCCATTTCCCCCACCAATACCTGTTCATTAACCTCTCCAAAGAAGCACACAAAGTAACCGGCAGCAGATAAATACTCATTGTATAAGTCGGCATGGCCTGCGCACAACTTTTCAAAAGAACCTCCTTGCCTGCCTTAGTTAACCTCTTATTCCAAGAGCTGAATCTCTGTTTCAGCTTTTGCTCAATGTAAGCAAAAATCGCCCTCCTATTCCTCCCAACAACAGAAGGAAATCCCAGATACTTTCCAAAATCCTCCGCCTGAGAAACAGTCAAAACCCCTGACACAAGATCCCGCATCTCAGTGTGAGTATTTCGGCTGAACGAAATGTTGGACTTGTGGAAATTCACCGCTTGGCCAGAATAGGACTCATAAACCCCCAGGCATCTTTTTACTTCCATAGTTTCCTGCAGGTTAACTTTAAAGAAAAGCAAGCTATCGTCAGCAAAAAACAAGTGCGAGATCGGTGGTGCCCCCGAGGCCACTCTACAACCATGAATAAGCCCTTTTGACTGTGAGTCCCTGCAACAGCAAAGATAGACCCTCCGCACAGATTATGAAGAGATAAGGTGACAAGGGATCTCCCTGCCGTAACCCCCTAGTAGGCACGATCTCCTCCGTAGGTCTACCATTAACCAATACCCTGTAACGTACAGTCTGGATACACAACATAATCAACTGTATCCATTTAGCATCAAATCCCAGACTCACAAGCATATCACTCACAAAGGACCATTCCATCCTATCGTATGCCCTTTGCCATATCAAGTTTAAGCGCAGCCCACCCCACCTGCCTAGTTGCTTCCTTCTCAAGTAATGACCAACCTCGAAGCAATCAGAATATTATCCTAGATCAACCTACCCGGAAAGGAACGCACTCTGTGAATCTGATATAATATTTCTAACAAGGGTTTCATAGATTTGCCAACATCTTAGCCATGATCTTATAAATAACGTTGCGTAAGGCGATTGGGCGTAATCAGAAAACATGCTCAGGGACACACTTTTTGGGATCAAAACAATGTTTGCATCATTCAAGCAATCAGGAAAAATTGACTGGAATAGACAATCAAGAACAAAGGAAGTTTGACCACCTGATTATATTAGCTGGTTATATAAAATGTGTTTGATAAATTAAACCGTTTACTTTAGTTGATTATATATAAAATGACCTATAAGAGTATTGCATTAACTTTTTAATTCTTTTTGTTTATTATTATATTATTATTATTATTATATTATTATTTTAATTATATTATTGTATTACTTATTTTATTATTATAATTATTATTATTATTATTATTATATTAACCATTTGATAAACCCACACTCACGACAAATTATGCCCTTGAAACATGTTCACCGTGAATGGTGAACACAAGGTCAAATGACGTCGATGTGGAGTTAACGGTTGATCAAATTATAAATTTTCTGTTATGAGATTATGAATTTTCATAAAATTCATAATGAAATTCATAATTCATAATTAATAACAGAAAATTCATAATCGCATAACAGAAAATTCATAATCGCATAATAAAAATATTCATAATCCATAACAGAAAATTCATAATCTCATAACTGAAAATTTATAATCTTATAACAGAAAATTATAATCTCATGGTTCCAAAGTGAATGTGTAGTAATGGTTCCAAAGTGAATGTACAGGCATGGATTCATAATTTAATGAATGTCCGTGATTTCGACGGAGAATGTGTAGGCATGGTTCCAAAGTGAATGTGCAGGCATAATTTATAATTTAATGAATGTCCAAAATCATTGTTCACTTCAAATTAAATGAACCGCAAAATGTGAAAATGAAAAGAAAGTCACGCAATTAATTTAACAAAAAAAAAAAAAAACAGAAAAGAAAAGAAAGATAACGGTGTACTAACACCGTTGGAACCGTGTCACCATGAATGGTGAACACGGTTCCATGGCATAACGCTCCCACACTCATTCAGTCATTTGTAAACCAAAGCCCTATCCATTTCTTCTACCCCAAATCAGACGCCCAAATCCCTACCCATTTTGTAATTTCTTCTGCCCAAATCAGACACGAAGAGCAGTGGAGATCAGTCAAGAAACCTACCGTCTATTTGTATTTTCTTCTACACCAAATCAGACGCAAAGAGGAGAAGAGGAGCAGTGGAGGAGGCGAGAGACAGTGGGAAAGAAAAAAATGGCGAGAATCAGATGGCAACGAAGATGAAGATGAGTCGGTTAGTCGTTTCCATTGTTGTTGGTGTTTTTTAAAAAAAAGAAAATACTGTGCATGGGCCTTGAATATCTCAGATAGGGATGCAACGGGCGGGGGACATTTACCCCTATCTCCTGCCCCCAACTCTAATTCCTCTCTTATCTCCTCCCACCGCAGGATATATATATATATCCTCTCTCTCTCCCTCTCTCTATCCTTTCTCACGGGTTTCTACCCCGTAATAAGCTTATAAAAAAATAAAATATAAACATTAAAATTCATCTTAAATATATAACGGTCATATATTATTCATATCCAAACTTAATAGTAGTAATTTTGAATATTTTACAATTAAACATGTTATTTAAATTCATGCATTCCTAAAGAACATGACATACCAGATGTTCAATAATGTTTCTAAAATTATATATTCGGTATACAAAAGTGGCAATGTATATATGGTGGTGTTGTTGTTATTGGCCATTCCTGTACTATTATATATATATAATATATTATTCGTAAACTAATTTTATTGTTTATATACTTATTACCCGTACATATTGAAAACCATATATATATAGGTGGTTATATAATATCGGGAGGACGGGGCCGGGGCGGGGAGAGTACTCTCCATCCCCCCACCTTGTACGGGATAAGGGATTGCGATTATGGGGGAGGCAGAATGAGATTTCATATTAGGTATTATGAATTTTACATGGATTGAAATGTCATGTTTTTACAAATAAATTGCCAAGACAGCCGTTTTTGTATTTTGGCTGCTGATTGGCCCAATAAGGCGATGGCCAATCGAGTCATCTTACCAGAACCATTTAAACAATAGCTTATTTGGACTAGGTCAATCAGTTATTTTTAGTCAAATCAAGCCAATATCTATCCAACTAACCAACACCCCAAAGTTAAATAAATGCTTCTATTGTTGTGTGTTAGCATTAATTTTAATTAAAAAGAAGGAAATTGTGTAATTTTGATTTCAGTCACTATTTTTTTTCTTCCTAAAAATTCCGGATTAATCTATTCTTTTAATCCAAAGCCTATATATATATATATTATCTAAAAGTTCCACTGCCTTCAAAAACATCATTTTATAAAACCATTAACCAGAACTCTCCTCAACCACATAAAGACCTTCTATACTATATTTGCGATAAAGTCTTTTCTTTGCAATATTTTTGGTGCGTTTCCATAAACTCTCAATATCCTTAAAGGTTATACAGAATACGTTAGCCATATTTTTATCGCAATATGCACACTTTGTAAGGCTATTTTAAGTTGTTGACATTTGGTTGCATCCCCCATAATGCCATACTTTAGGATTGGCATATGTTACTTTCTTTTTTACTGTTGGTCAATGGGGTTGGCAAAAATCGCGCACTGAAGCGCTAGGGTGGCCATTGGCCGCGTCAAGGACAAAACCGGACATCGTTCTTCTCATGCGGCCGGCCGGCTAGGCGGTCTAGGTGACGCCTAGACCATCTAGTCGGCCGACCTGTCTCAATCATTTTTTTTGTTTTTTTCGCAAAACCCAGAACTCAGAAGCCTGGCGAAGCGCCTCCGGCACCCCACGCGACCCTGCCCCTTCAGCAGTCGTCGCCTCAATTCGTCAGTCGCCGACCACGTCTCTACCTCCGAAGCATCACCTACGCAACCAAGCTGTCGAATCCGAGTATTGAGAGAGTTAGAGGCGACTCCGGCCACCTCCGAAGCGTCGATCAAGTGGTTGAGAGAATTAGAGGCGCCTCCACCACCTCCGAAGCGTGGACATAGTCTGAGTGCTGAGAGAATTAAAGAGATTAATAGAGCTTGAATGTTGAAGTCTGAGACTTTGAGTGCTGAGAGAATTAGAGAGATGAAAAGAGATTGGGTGTTGAGGGAGATAAAGAATAGAGATTGAGTGTTGAGAGAGATAAGTGGGAACAGCAGAGGACAGGCTGTATAGCGGTCTCAAGGCAATTGGGATTTGGGAACAACATTACTGTCTGTCCGTCTCTACTCTACACTTCTTCACGCACTGTCTCACTACAAAAATAAAAATAAAACAAATAAATCGAGTGCTTAGCATCTTTTTCAACATTGATTGTGATATTGACATTAGAGTATATATAAATTACACTATAGTTATTACCTCTAAACCAAAGAAGGTTTGTACGTTATGAATGTACCTACCTTGCCAGATATATGAAAACCTAATTATGTTATTATACTGTATATTTTAATATTTTTTTTATTTTTAATTAAATTCATGATAATATAGTTTATTCGGTGCATCTCACCGGTAAAATATTAGTTATGTAATAAAGGATTAATATTGAGTTATTAAACATTACATTTATTTTTATTAAAACCAGAGTGCCAGTTAAAAAGACAACAACGAATATCAATATCAGAGTAAGGAAAAATTGTGATTTATGTCTTCCATAATATGTCAATTATCAATGTCACTCTTAAATTATTAGTAGTGTAATGTTTCCCCTCAATTTTCAAAACAATACATATATTACCCCTCCCATAGTGTAAATATTGTCCCTAAATTTTCCTGCCGCATAGTACAAGTGGGGCAATTTATGTATTATTTTGAAAATTGAATATGCAACATTTACATCACTAATAATTCAAAAGTAACATTAATAATTGAAATATTATGGAGAGACATTTACAGCAAAGGGACACTAATAATTCTTTTTTTTTTTGTTTTTTGAATACTATTGACTCTATTACAATGTAGTATATGTTCATACATACTTTCTCAACCTAAAGTACAAAGAGTCAATGCCCTACACTGCGGTTTGAAGCTGAGATCTCTCATTTGAGGGACACTAATAATTCAAGAGTAATTATTAAGATTTCTCTGATCATTCAGCTGAGGACAATGTAGTCTGAGGAAGCTAGGAAGTCCAAATAGGTATTCTTTGAAGAACATAAGGGACTTCATACATGGGATGGTACCTATTTGGAACTAATCCAACATAATTTCAGACTGCGAAACTGAAAACTTTAACCACATAATTTTAGTCACAAGTTCAAAATATGATTTGTGCTTTTCTAGAAGCTCGAGGGAATATTACTAATTCTTTCAAAATATTAGAGACCTCTAATGCCTCTACTTTCTTGTCCACAAAACTAACCCTTTCTAAGGCCGGGCAGCAAGCAAGTATTAGCTTTACAAAAAGCATTTCAGCTCTTGACCCCTGGAAACTTTTTATCTTCAAAGCCCGCAAACTGTTAATCTCCTCGCTCATGCAACTATGTTCTTGCAAATACTGTAAAACGAGGTTGTTGTCAGCAGTCACCGTCGGAACCTATACATACAACAAAACAGAAATAAGTTCAAACCACAACAATGAGAGTAGGGTAGAAATAAATAAATAAATGTAAGTAGACCATAAGTTTCTCACGTCCATCATAATTTGAAGGCTATGCACCCTAGGAGAGCTGTGAAGCAAGCAAAGGGTGTTGGAGACTTGTACCAGATCGGTAAAGTTAATTTGAAATAGTGTAAGATTCCTCAAATAGTTGATTTTAACTGGAAGTGCACTCGTAATAGAGTCTGCAGCCAAAAGCTTACCAGCACAAAGAAAAATAATAATGCAACCTAAACACATTGTTCGGGAAATAAGAATCGAAAATCTTTAAAAGATTGTACCTTGAGATGGTATCCATCCACAAAAAGGTTTAAAATTAGAGGCCAGTGTTCAAACAAGCTTGCTAAATTTATCCTTTCACCAGGGCCAAAAGATTTAACTTCCACCGGCAATACAAGATATGCATATACAATACTTTTGCAGTTCATAAAACAACTCAGTTTAATCCCGTGATTCTTGTAAAGTACCAAGGCGCGAAGTGATGGTAAACAGCCATCAAAGTCCAAGTGATCCATACCACTGCACTTTTCTAAGATCAAACGTTCAAGCTTTGATGCAGCAAAGATAGAAGCAGAAACCTCTGGCTTGAAAGCAACTTGAGTCAAAACAAGCACCTTAAGATTTTGAAAGCTTCTTATAGTACCACATGATTGTTTGAAGATACAGTTAGACAGATTCAGATATGTAAGTTCTTGACACAAGAATATATAAGAGGAAGTGCATAGAGATCATAACTCGAATTCTCCACTGTGAGTTCCCTTAATCCATTTCTTGACAAGTATAGTATCCATGGATCAATGTTTGGGTACTGTGACATGCGCACATCTGAAAGGTTGACATCAAAACTTAGAATGGGCCCAATATGCTGTAAGAGAATTCGATTTCCTATTCCAACAAAACTATTTTTGGTGACAACAATATTCTTGGGATCAAGTACAAGATTTGGATGAGCAGCCCATATGTATCTCCATTTTCTACCCAAAATACTTGTTCTTGCTGCATCTTGAACAGGCAAGCAATCTAGGATGCAGTTTAAAACATCCATTGGCAACTTACTAATTACATCTTCCATGGCCCTCTGTTTGCTATTTCCTGAGATTTCCATTTCTAATAATTGTAGAAACACCTGAACAAGCAGGTCCAATTCATCCGAATGCATATACAAATATAATATATATATATACGGTAATTACAAATGAAAAAACTTTGACTAAGTACCTGAATATTTTGGTAAAGAATGTGTAATGGTGGAAGTTTGGAAGAGTCAGATTTGAGAATTTTAACTAGCAGAATGACATCAAAAACAATAAATCTGTAATTAAATAAATTTGCAATTCTCTTCTCCCAAAAAAATTTGCAATTCTCAGTAGGCCAGAAAAAAGAATCTCATTCTGAGATTTATGATATCATGAGATCTGATTCAGTTGAAAAGATAAAAATCAATATTACTTCTCTATTATCCACAGTTTGTTAGTCATTCTTCCAAAGTAAGTGCGTTCAAATTGACCATCTTTTGATTTAATCCCCAATTAAGTCAGATATCATCTCGTACTTATCTAATAAGAGAAAGTTAGGTCTGACGCTAAAAAATGTTGATCCAATCATTGGTTAAATACATGATCAATGAATCTATACTTTAGAATTTAGGTATGTTTTTTATTTTTATTTATCTAAACTAGAAGATATACTCATTATCTGATTATTATTCTTATCATTTATCAACTGATATCACTCATTGAATCTCATCTCTAATATCATAGAATATATTTACAGAGATGGCAGAAGAACTGTCTTATCTTTTCCTAGGCACCACTAGAGTCTTAGAGAATATGGAATATGTTTTTTTTTATTGTTAGAGTTATTTTAATTGAGAGAAATGAGATTGCAAAAATATTATATAAATTTAATTTACAATAATAAACTTGAATCCAATATAGATTTGCACTGTTTACTTGATTAGCATTCTGCTAGTTAAAATTTCAAACTGACTCATTCAACACTTCCACCATTACACATTCTCTTACCAAAAATATTCAGGTTAACTTTAGTCAAGTTTTTCATTTAATTAGTATAAATATATAGGACGGCTTGAGTGTCATTCTTCACTAATTTATTGTCTACTATTGTAATTCAGTTATATGTTAATTAATTTGACTCTAGATTTTTATCTATGTATATGGCATTTCGATGAATGACTACTGCTCTCTGTTCAGTAGAGCTATGTTCCTCATCAATTTTCTTCTATTAGAACATGGAAATCTCAAGGAATAGACTAATGAGCATAGAAGATGTCTGCTGATAAGATGACTTTAATTAATTAGTAAGTTCCAATGGATGTTTAAACTGCACCTAGATTGCTTCTCTGATCATA
>VALG01006422.1:49802-70769 GCA_009835305.1 Ipomoea purpurea
TAAGTCAAAACAGATCTCGAACACATAAACAACTGTATGAATCTAAAAAATCCAACAAACATTCTCACATGAGCTTTCTGCATACGCTGATCTGCAACCCAATAAAAATAAAAAATAACAACAAGACATAGACATATCAACACACAATATAAATATACAACTGTGGACATTAACGCACTTCCAACCCATAAATAGACCCAACTCCCACAACAGACAGTCCCAGATCTTCGTACCATTTCGAACTCGGACTGTGTATACGCCAAGAGTTAATGTTCCAAAGGGTCTATTACCAGGTCTATGTGCACATCCAGGAGCGTACGCCAAAAAACTATCATCATGCTTAATAAATTATCTCATATATCATACAAAACTGAGAAAATATATGTTAAATTATTATTATTATATTAATTATTATACTATCATAATTTAATCTATAAGACATATCATTGCTGTGTATAATACATATACTCGGCTAATATTACATTCTCTACTTAATTAATTCAAACTCATTAAGCATATTAACTATAAACCCAAATGTCTACTGCCTACCTGTTGTCATCACTAACAGCTCGTTACTACAAGTAAGTGCAATCTGTGCGGAGGTGTATCGGTAGGTACGGAGATAATCAATGATAGTTACATCTTCAATTAACCACTCCGTTAGGTCAAGAATATGTCGAGAATGATCCTTTCTGTGAAGGGTCTCTCAGAAGTCAACCAATGATCTTTGCGCGGGTTCTTGGTCTAAAAAAGTATAGCTTCCAACTGGTCTACATATACAATAACTATCCTGTCGTCATGAGACTTCCACCTTATTTGAATCTACATTTCTGTGCGCCGACAGAGGACAGGCAAGGTTGATTACATTCCCATCGCAACGAATGCAAAAAAGGCTAAGGACCAGTTTACGGCAAGTCTCAGTATCTCACAGTGACATATATCCGCCAACTACACCTCACACAAATGATCACAGTAGAAGCGTCACCAGTTACCCTTACGGTAACTCCTGTAGTGGAGCACTTAGGTACTTTTCACGAAGTAGGGAGTATGAACTAGTGTGACCTTATTACCCTTACTCTTTAAGAGTCTAGCTGGCCACATTATTCACACTCAACTCCGCCCTACAGAAGCCTACTCTCTGTGGATATCACCTGTTATCTTTTGATGGTCTACAGGTCACTATTCTAGTTGCTATAGTTTTTAAATGGTATATGGATGCTATAACACAAGGAAGCGGATCAATCACGCTTACACAATTATTTAGGTACAACTCATTCTAACTCTTTCATATGCATACTTTCACAAACTATATCATGGTTTTCCTTGATAATCTAATTCCAAATTATAATATACTCTCGAAATAACAGTTTTCAAACTTACTTTAGTTCGTTGATTTGAGAATTGGATGGGGTTTACATTCGGTGTTGAATTCCTTTTTCCGTTTAGTTGAATTTGTAGAATTCATTCCAAATTTTAGGTTGCAAAGATAGTTGAAATTCTAATTTGTGATTGTATGTTACAAGAGTTAATAGTTTTGGGAGCAATTTTGGATGAGTTCCCTGGTCCAGCCTAAGGATCCTGCGTAGACATCACAATCATTTTTCACAGGTAGCTTTAACTAATTCCGCGCACAAGGTAATGTCGTAACAGGAGACCCGACGAATGTTCTCTATTGTATGAATTCAAGAGCGCTACACTATTAATACTAGGATTATTTTGGCATTCTTATAACCATTCTAACTTATGTAGCTAAAGTGGCAAACATTGGAGCAAAGTTATATACAAATACGGTAATCGAAATTCTGAATTCGGCGTCTATTTCTGGGATATTTTTTAAAAAATATACCGACGCCAAACAGATTCGAAACATCATGCAAAAGGCAAATTCAACAATACATTATGTAACGCGAGACTTATACATTTTCTCTAATATTACTAATATGGAGATATGACACTTGAGATTTCAAACTGAGTCTACATATCAAACTCACAATATTTAAAAAACATAAGTCTGACGTCCAATCATTTCTACTTAACAAGACACTAAGAGAATCTTCCAAATTTTCAGTTAATATCCATTCTTTATACATTAAAACGGTTCACATATATCTTTATTATTTAAATATAGGCGAAAATTAACAATGAATTTGATGCAATCCACATCTTTGGTACATTGTTAGTATTCCATATTCAATCTACAACTTTACCCCACATATAAGAAATAGATAAATCCCTATACCTCACCTATATCACACCCTAAAAAGATCTGCGAGAAGATTTTCAGAGTTCTCTCATGTAGACAGATAAAAGAAGAGAAAGGGTTCTAAAGAGGCTTCTCACATAAGTTATCCTTTGGAAAGCAGAATCAAATTTTGAGTAGAGAGAGACTCACTAAAGTATTCCTGGGAAATCACCGCTTTGCCAAATTTACGTAGGTACTAAAATTGGGCTTTTTGAATGATTTGTTGATTGCCCTCAAATTATTATCTATTATTTTTTTTAAATGTCTTAATGTATATTTCAAATGGTATTATCAATTCCAAATTAAGTGCTAAATGCTTAGGCTAAAATTCCTTAGGAGATTTGTTGGATTTGTACCAAAATTTGTTTATGGCATAAAAACCTAAGATGCCTAGTCGTTAATTATTCTTAATAATTATTTAATATTTTATAGTATTTTGGGGTTTATTTATGATTTAATAGGTTAGTTGCATGTCTTGTATATTTTTATCACTCGGATAATTGGGATGATTGGATAAATATAAATGCCTAAAATTATTACTAATGACTTTATCATTGTTCATATATGGTTTGCTCAACCACCAATAAAAGGTGAATTGGAGAACATTATATATTATGAGGCATTCACAACTGATTTATAGACAGGCCTTATGGCTAAGGGGTATGCTTGAAACAGGAGAAATCTTAATTACGAACCTGAAATTTGTTAATTTTTCTAATAATTCTCTGTTCATAAAGAGCTCGAGGAGATGGTGGGGATTAAAGTTTAGATTTTATGCGAATTCACCATTTCGAGTACAATTCTGTACTCTTGTATCTTTATATATTGTGTTTGTTTGTTTTTATGCCTATTTGTGGTATGTTGGAAATTTTCTATCTGCAGGGGGAGGAAGGGAGATTAGCGGGATAGACGAGGACGCAACGTGCGAGGGCGCCGGAGTGAGAGCAAATTTAATTCCAGAACAAATATTACAAATGTTAATTGACGAAGTTAAGCGCAGTCGATTTGTAGACGGTCCCCATTAGATATCCTGATTTGTGGTCCATATTTTGCAACTAGTCAAATATCTGTGTTAAATTTACTATATTTAATGTCTGACATGTATTGAGGAATTTCATTTCTATGACATCATAGAGTCTAAACCTTTGCAAATTTGTTCGGATTAGTTTCATATGACGTAACCAGTAAGCTAGTGATTAGTACACCAACCTCTCTGTGGTTCGACAACCCGAATAACTCCGGGTATTATTTGTTTGGCCCAAATTACAGCAATCATCTTTCTTTCTTTCTTGCTTCTCTATGGAATCAGGTATCATACTTTTAGTGTGCACACCCCTAACCAGGATTCCAAGCCTGGCGGCAGTCTTCTAACCTCGTAACGTGGGAATACAACGCGTTACATGATAAATCTGTCGGATCGCAATGCCGTTACTTTATTCTTTTACTCTGAAAGGACATAAGTCCAACGGGTCCTCCAACCTCACTTACATAGATAGCATAATATATATATATATATATATATATATATTATATATATATTATTAATATATATATATATATATAATTATATCATGCAACTCTTCTACTTATGTAAACTTATGCATGTCACGTCTCAACAATTCTCAAGTGCAACAAGATAAAGACTTTACACATGCTCATGAGTTTTGGAAAATAATACATAGGCTCACGTTGGCCACTTATGCAGTTTTAAAACATGATATGTCGAAATGCAATTTACTATACAACAACTTCAATTCTATAAAACACTGTGAAATCTCAATAATTCAAGAAAACATGCTTTGTAAGTCATAACTTGACAGTTCTCATCAACTAAACACTTAGCAAGTATTTAACATGCCTTTGGAACCCAACTACCAACTTAGACTTATTCTTTGGATGATAACATTCAAAACTAACATGATTTTGTACACTTCAAAACTTGGAATTAACAAATAATCTCTATAAATCCCAACATACACCTTAGACATGCTTTTCTAATAAGACTTAATCAATTAATGATCATGCTTCTCAACTTAACAATCAAATAGAAATATGCAGTTCACATAGGCAAAACCAACGCTGATACTTCTCAAATTCATACACTGGAACATTACTGTAACACAATTTCATCACACAATCTTTCATATCAAGCTCATTTCTAATCCAAATTTAACGAAATAAAAGTCAAAGCGTGTGTCAAGACGGCCCCGAGGTACCGAGCTACAAAGACCCGTGACACCTGGTCCGAAATGACACGTAGCTGAGCCACAAGGGCTCGGCCACTGCACAGGTAATCTGCAACGGCCCTAGCGACGGGGCTAGGAGAGGCCCGCCGCCTGGAGCCGATCAAAGGCGGCTAGGGCCGTTCATGCCACGGCTCCCCTCGTGGGCCGTTGGCTAGGCCCGCCACTTCCACTGGTGCACACTGAGGGGTACACCAGTGGCTTTCTTCTTCATTTGTAAGGTCAAACCAGATAACAAAACACCTTCAATCATCAACAACACATCACACAACATCAACAAAACATCAAATAGCTCAAACATACATTATTCTAGCATTTCTACTCAATTAACTATTTACATAGGCTTTCACAGAGCCAAAAACAAGCTGGGAATCCAAGGAAAGGTAACCACACAAGAGAAAGAAGAGGAAACAACAAAGGTATAACCCCATGGACTCCCATCTTAAGTTTTGACTCTGTGAAACCATTGTTTTATAGGTAGAAATAAGTAGAAATGCTAGAATGATGTGTGTTTGACATTAGATGACTTTTGATGTTGTATTATTTTTGGATGTACTAGTTTGCTGAGAATTTTTGCAGATGAGAAGAAATCATATGGTGCACAGGCAGTGTGCACTAGTAGGTTCACCGGCCCCAGCCAACGGCCCAACAAGGGCACTGTTGGCTAGAGTCATTGCCAGCCAGGCCTAGGGAACGGACCTAGGAGACGGTCGTATGCCTAAAGCCGGCGAGATGGCGGTTCAAGGGGCGTGCCTAGTTGAGCCCCGCCCCAAGGTCATTGAGTTATTCCTGTGCAGTGGTCGGGCCCTTGCAGCTCAGCTACGTGTCGTTTCGGACTAGGTGTCACGGGGCCTTGCGGCTCGGTACCTCGGGGCCGTTTTGACGCACGTTTTGGCTTTGATTTCGTTGGATTTGGTTAAGTTTTTAGCTAGTTATGAATGTTTTTGTATAAGAAAATGTTGCAGAAGCATGTCCAGTAAATGAGATGATGTTTCATCAGACTTTGATCCTCTATAGTTGAGCATGATATTACTGACTTGTTAAATAGAAAAACATGAGCTCTATGTGCTAAGTTTTGCTAGAAGAAGCATGAATAAAATGTCTAGTATGTTTATTTGAGTTGTCTGCCCTTGTTTTGGAATACCAAGATGTACTGAGCATGATTTCCTTGAGTATTGTTATACTGTGAATGAGGTTACCTCGAGCATTTGAGTTCCAATCGCTGTTAAATACTTGCTAAGTGTTAGTTGAGGAATTGTCAAGTTATATGAGTTACAAGCATGATTTTTTGAATTGAAGATTTCACAGTGATATATAGAATGAAGTATGATTGTACATAATCTTACATTTCGAGCATATCATGTTTTATAAGTGCATAAATGGTCAACGTGAGCCTAAGTATTATTTTCATAAATCCATGAACATGTGGTATGTCATTACATTGTTGCATTGAGAAGTTGTTGAGATGTGACATGCATAAAGTTTGGTGCATGAGAGATATACATATATTATCTATCTATATATGTGAGGTTTTGGAGGACCCGTTGGGATTATGTCCTTTCGGAGTAAAAGAGAAAATAATGGATATTGCGATCCGACAGATTTATCATGTAATGTGGTGTATTCCCACGTTACGAGGTTGGAGACTGCTCGCCAGGCTTTGGAATCCTGGTTAGGGGTGTGCACACTAAAAGTACAATACCTGATTCCACAGAGAAAGCAAGCAAGAAAGAAAGATAAAGAACCAAAAGAGTGGTTCTGTGGGTGAGTTGAGTATGTGGGCTGGCTAGATTGCCTAGCCGGTTAGGTCCATTCACAATTTGTTGAAGACCTACCTCCCCAACGAGTTAAGGTTACGTAGTTATGGATGTGGTCTGGATGCACGAGATTGCAACGTACGCTAGGGCTTCGCTGCGACGGAGTACTTGCCTCGCACAAGAAGAGAAACGAGAAGTATGAGAAAGTTTGAGCCAGAAAGAAATTGAGTCAAGAGACTCAAGAGAAAGAAAGCGAGTCATTGTGACTCTAAGAAACCTCCACAGAAAAATATTCGATTTACAAACAAGTGTATAAGTATACTTATCCTATAGCATCTTATTACATTTGAGTATAATATTGCACGAGATTGCATTTGAGTATAGTATTGCACGAGATTGCATTTGAGTATTGTATTGCACGAGATTGCATTTGAGTATAGTAATTGCACGTGAATTGCATTTGAGTATAGTATTGCACGGGATTGCATAAGAGATGTTTGCACTAGATTGCAATTGAGAATATTACCCGAGATTTATATTGAGTATGATTCCTTAGTTGCATATTGATGTATATCTAGTTTACATTGATAGAACTTTGAAAGCATGAGGAATAATTTCTTATTGTTGAATACATGAAATTGTTGTTAAGTTATGTGTTAGCATGAGATTGTTATTGAAATGTTATACAGGATTGAGATTGCTATGTTATGTATGTGATAGTATGATCATGTTGTTAGGTTTGATATCGTTGAAGTATGTCTATTTGATATTTTAGGTTGTGAGCATGTAGAAAGCTTTTGTGTTTAATTAAAGTTTTGCTAAGATGTGAGTCTGGAGGAATTGAGAATGGAACCAAATTTTTTCCAAAGTATATACTGTAGTAATTTTACAGGGTTGAGTGCGGGTTTATATTAGCTTCGTGCCTAACGGGTGTTTTCTATATGTCTATTTGCAAAACCCTTTTCAGGTGGCCCAGCTTTGTAGAGTGCTCGAGTTAGACTAGTGTATTTAAGTTGCTATGTATGTCTAAACTCTTTGATCTTTTATCGTTGTTTTTTGAATTTATTGGATGGTAGACACTTTTTGTTTTATTGGTGATAGATAGACACCAGGTGGTACTTTTCCCCAAGTACATTAATGTGTAAATTTCGGATGTTAGTTAAATTGATGTTTAAGTAGTTTTACCCTTAGCATGTGCAATCACCATGGGAAGGTGGTTGGTGGCGGTGACATTCCCACTAAGTTTGTTAATTAAGTTTCATTTTCCGTTGCTTAGTTTATCTTAAATTTGGTTTTTAAGAACTTTAAATTAGTTTTGAGTAAAAGTGGGGTGTTAACATCGTGGTTGGTGGGACTCGAGGGATCCTACACTTCCATTACAACCTGTAATTGAGGATTTGAGATATGCAAGGTTAATAGCTTACTTATACTGAAGGGGCAGGGTCTGGGAATGAGGAAGTGATCCGGGATCTTTTTGTGGAGCATGATGTTCAATGGATTCATAGGATTTACAGTATCTTCAGCCCACAGTGCTCGTGTGTTGGAAGGCGGGATATAGAGGAACATACTTTGTGAGACATGGCTATCGATATGCGTATTCGTCATCTATGTTGTAAGCTCCCGGTCAGGAGTCAAGGAGTGGAGGGATGTTGTGGAAGTTGTCGGTGTCCCCCTTTCAGAAGGTGAAGATACTTTTTGTTGAGATTGTGTTCGCAACCTTCTGCCCGTATGTGAGTCTCTAAGAACAAAGGGTGTGTGGGTAGGGGGTGGATTGTCCCCATGTCTGCTTTACGAATGTTGATCGATAAACCATCTTTTTTGTGAATGCAGCAATTGCATGTTGCAGGTGTGGTAGTTTGCTAATGTGTTAGGGTGTGTATATTTTATTGCTTTAATTGGAGCCAATTTGCGAAGTGTTAATCCAGTCCCATTCGGTGACTTTGGCAACTCGCTTATGGGGTGATTTGGACCAGCACGAATGATAAGGTGTCTGGAATGATGTGTTGGTTGGTGGAAGAGAATGTTAGGGATGTGGGTGTTCTAGTGCTTCTATGGCAGGAGGGCGTATGCAGCTGGACCGAATACTTCGCAATAGCGTTCTCCAGAATTCTTGCGCAGTTGGAGTGCCCCACCGCAAGGTGTTGTGAAATGTAATGTTGATGTTGCTGTTTCGGAGGGAGTCGTAGGTTTTGGGCAGTTCTCTGTGATCATGAGGGGAAGTTTGTGGCCCGCCGTTTTGTATTTCGTGTTTGATCTAATTATAAGTTCTTCTTTGTTTTCAAAAAAAAAATAAAAAAATAAGATATTCTTAATAATTATGAATAGTTTAATACCAAACTTCCCATTCGGATAGTTATTTTCCCTTGCAAGATGATAGTTCTTTCTTAGGATACTATTCTAGAAAATAAAGAACTTACCAACGATGGAATATGACTATTATCTACCTATTTCGTAAACTAAACTTGTTAATGTTAGTTCTGATAATAAAATCCTTTATATTCATTATGCACTTGTGAATAACTAGCTTGATTTGGTATGAGTGGTTACGCATTCTTATCCCTTAAAAGAGGTCAGGAATTCAACCTCTCTCTTGTAATGCAAAAACTAATTTGCCCCCTTAATTGGGTCAGCTAAGTGCAAACACTTTGTGCTTTTTTTGAAATAAAAATAAAAAATCAAGTATTAACACTTGAGAGTGAACATTTAGATATCAAATCAACAAAGAACGTAAATTATATAGAAAATTTCTTTATAAAAAGTACAAGCGATCGGAACGGTTTCAAAGAAAATTCAAGTCGTGTGTAACACATACTTTTCTTGGATTCACCATCTCTCAAGCGTTACTGAAAATTATATCACAAAATATTCACTTTAAATGTCATTTTTAGTAAAATTTTCAACAAATTACTCATCAAGTGAATTCTTGTGATTAAGTAAATGAAAATAATGTCATTTTTAGTTAAAATTTTCAAACCAAAATACTCATCTATTAAAATCTGGTGATTAAGTAAAATGAAAATAATAAAACTCTAATCAAGTGATATATTAGAGTAAAATGAAAGTGCATAGGTGCGTAACTATTGCTAAAGGATTTTGTGGTCCAATGGCACCAAGTTGCTTCCTTATATGGGAGGTTGTGTGTTCGAGGCTCTGTGGAAACGTTAACTCTTTTACTTACTGAACAATATAGTTAGCTTATAGGTCAATTCTGGCTTATTTAATCATTATTAGCTTAGCTTTTTGTAACTCTAAAATGTTAAAATTCAAAAAGATGCTCAAAACAACTTTTTCAATTTACTTTTTGAGAAAGAAAATATGTTGAGCCATTAATGTGCAATCCAACTATAAGCTTAGGCTTTTAGTTGAGATAGAGCACATGCTTCAATTTTGGTATCAGAGCCAGCTTGGAACCCACCACACACGTGAGGTGGTGTGTTAGCCATTAATGTGCAATCCAACTATAAACTTAGACTTTTAGTTGAGATGGAGCACATGCTTCAATTATACCAAACAGTTAATTTATGAAACACTCTTCTACAATCATATGATATTATCCACTAATTATATCTTATAATTAACTCAATCAGTTATCAGCTAACCGTCATTACCAAACAGGGCATATATTATCTACTCTATCGTGTTCTTTTTCTTTTGCTTGAAATTTTGTCAATTGAAAAGTAAATAATATATTATTCAAATTGCTCATATAGAACATTTAGGCTTCTCTATAGCTTTATTCTCGTGGAATAAAGTTATGGGCCATGTTATATGCCTTTAGGCATCTACAATGTAGTGGATATTTGGTACAAAATGAAAAAAATGTAAAATTGATATAAAGTAATATTCCCTTGTCCCACTTAATATTCATTGATTAAACATTTAATTTTTGGAGTTAATACCATTTAAGGTCCTTCGAATATAGTGGTTTTGTCATGTTTAGTTCTAAACTTTTATATTGACCATCTGTGGTCATTTGACTTTCAAATTTAACCATTCGTAGTCCAAATTAACCACCCATGGTCCTTCAGGTTTCGAAATTTAACCAATGGGTGGTCCTCTTAAAAAGACCATGGTTGGTTAAATTTATAATTGAAGGACCATGGTGGTTAACTTGGACCACGAATGGTTAAATTTAAAATTCGAAGGACCACAGAGGGTCAATTTGAAAGTTTAGGACTAAACGTGGCAAAACCACTATACTCGGAGGATCTCAAATGGTATTAACCCTTTAATTTTTTGACAACACCTCTATAGAGGCTTGATCTCACGACCTTCGACATGAGAGAGGTCACTACATACCATCTAAGCATCTTGTGCTTAGATGAATTTTTGTATTTAATAGTACTTTTAATATAGTTTCTAAATATATAAATTTTACATACTAATTCTAAACTTAATATTATGAAAAATTAAATTGTAAATAACTTCAGTCAAGTCTCTTTAACCGAACCCAACACATAAAATGCGACGGAGGATGTAATATATAAGACGCCATTTTGGTACATAAGGTAAAACAACAAGAAAATCACACTATAATCCATTATGGCTATGTTTGCGAACAGCTCGCCCAGGCGCGAAATAGGAATGAATTCTATTCGTCCACGTCCAGATCTAATGGATGAGAAATACTGATTTTTTTTAAAAATGCGATGGCATTTTCGTAAATAATTGAACATCGAAGTGCAAGTAAAATGTATTACAAGTGCATGTAAAATGTATTATAGGTGCAAGTAAAATTTACACTGAGCATCAATACTTAGTTGCACTTATAGTTCTAAGTAGTTGCACACATAGGTATAAGTAGTTGCATCTAGGTGTATGAATGTTTGCGAGTGGTTTTTCAGGAGTATTACTACCCGCTGAACTCAGATCAATGAATGTTAACAAGGCAAAATTACATGCACTTATAGGTGAAAGTAGGTGCACTATAGTTATAAGTAGTTGCACCTATAGTTATAAAAGTTGCACATATAGTTATAAGCACACCCAGGTGCAATGAATGGTTGCGGAAAGTGAATGCTAACAAGGCAAAATTACATGCCTAATAGGTGAAATAGGTGCCACTTATAAAGAGATTTTACCTTTGCACTTCGATGTTCAATTATTTAGCGAAAAGCCACCGCATTTTTTTAAAGTTATTAGATCTGGACACGTGTCCGCGTTGATTCGTTCGCATTTCCTTCATGGCCAACTTATCGCACCTGAGTGCATCCCTAATTATATATATATATATATATATATATATATATTATATATAGTTATATATTATATATATATTATAACTATTCAAACTCATCATTTTAAAAGTCATGATTGATATTAGACACCAAGAGCAACTTACATATGTGTTTTTTTTTGAGGTTTTTTCATGTTAAAAAAATCAAAGCTTGAGTTTGAAAACTAATGGGTGATGGTTTTTTTTTTTAATGTTTTTCTCGGGTAAATAATAAACTTTTGTGGGTTCATATTTTGTGAATTGGAAACAAATCTCTATGGTTGTCTCCCGCGTGCTGGAGAGACAGGCGCCCAACTGTGCGCGTTACTTGTCTTTTTTTTTTTTTTTTTTTTTTTTGAGTGTGGTGTTTTTTTTTTGTTTTTTTTTCTCCCTCCTCTGCTCCTACTAGTGACATCTAAAAACTACAAAAATTTAATACTATTGTGGATGCTCTAAAGTCCAATTGGGTTTTTGCTAGCATAGTAGCATGATGAGTTTGACTCTTAATATTAATACGGAGTATTAATGAATTTGAATTGCTTACATTTTTTCTAATTAAGTCACGTCATATGTCACATCCAAAATGAACCCAATTAAAAGTGTCACAATACATATTTAATTAACAAGTTGCCTAATGTAAGTTATTAAAATCATCAATTGCACCTTTTTTGAATTCAAATTTCTAAAAGGAGTGGTTTAGCAATTAGCTATTAATTGGATAAACTAATTGTATTGGTGAATAGCTAATTAGCTCATTGTCTAATTATGTTTACTATTGTGACCAATTTGTAGTATTAATGATTTATAGAAGAGTGTTTTATAGATTAGTTATTTACTATTAGTGAGAAACATGTAAAATGACTTTAAAGTATATGAAATGTATTATTTTTAAATTGAATTATTCATAAATTATTTTACTTTAAGGTATAAATTTTACAATAAGCTTATTTTAATACTACTACAACAACAATAACAACAACAGCAACAATAACAACAACAACAACAACAACAACAATAATAATAATAATAATAATAAAATAATAATAATAATAATAATAATTGGTGTTTTGTTGTTATTTTCATCTTTATTGTTATTTTATTGAATCACTCATAATTATTTACAAGTAGTATCTATTCTATTATAATTTCTAAATCTTTTTCCACTGTTATTGTTATTTGTTATGTTAACAATTGTTTTTTTTTTTTTTTTTTTTTTTTTTTGAAGGTGTTAACTATTGTTTTTGTTTAATAGAATATTAAATAAAAACAAAATTCAATGCTAACAACGTAAATTTGAAATAAAAATTTAATAAACATAAACACAACAATAACTAACAAACTATTAAGGATAAATTAGACTTTTAAAAATAAAATGCAATCATTGGTAACAAAAAATTACCCCTAGTAATTTTTTTCATTTTTAACTTATTGACATTAATAAGTTAAGTCTAAAAACTATTTATCATTCCAAAGGCTGAACCCCTAAAAACTATTTATCAAACACTTATTAATTGTTTGACCAAAATTTGTTACAATAAATTAAAAATTGGTTGATAAGCTGTATACCTAACACACCCAATATCTAATTGAAGTTTTTTTTTTTTTGTTTTTTTTTTGCAAAGTTATTATTTGGTGTGTTATTTATAGCACATTGTTCATAAATTTATGGCGTAATCTTCTTCTTTGCATTGAGTAATACTAAATGGATTTTCACCTTTTATTTCTTAATTAGTAATTTTTTATGCGCGATGCACAAAAAATAGGCGCCCAATATTAGTATTTATATTAAAATTTTAAATTTATTTAGATTTTAGATTTTTAAATTATTGTAAATAATAATATTAAATAATAATAATAATAATAATAATAATAAATGTAAAATATTTTTATAAATTTGATATTTATATTTTAGGTTATAATTAACATTATAACTCCAATATGTATATATTATTATTAATGATTATTATTAATGAAGAAGATAAAAAAATATATGGTGAATGCATGTGCATGGTAACACTAGTGGAAAAGATAACGTGAGTTATAACGGTAGGAGTATGTTTGTCCAAATATTATAAAATACAATTTTTATATTATAATGTATTAAGAAAAAAATAACAAAAAAAAAAATGAATATAAATAAAAGGTATAATCTTTATTCATACTTATTATGTTTTTAGATGGTTAGATGGTGCTATATTTTTAAATTAATTAAAGAAAAAAACCAGTGTCACTATTCTTTTTTCTTTAACAAAATAAACGCAATATTCTTTTGCATATAGAATATGTGCTTATTTATGGATAGAACAAGCGTGTACTTCAAGAGGGATGAGTTCGTAGGAAGATGACCAACCATTTCAAAAAACTATATAACCACGATTGGTAACATAATTAGTTTATTTAATTTTGACTTTTTAACTATTACTAACTATTTGACTTGGTTAAACAGTTCATATATGTGTTTGATTAATTAGTTTATTGTAACAACTAATTAATTAAATTATTTTTTTTGTAAAAGCTTATTGCTTCAAAACATCTTATTAATTTACCAAACATCTTTCTACAAGCAACTAAGACTATCAACTAGTCAAACTTACTAATCAAATCAACTAACAGCTATTTACCAAACACCTCATAATATATTGTGACCAACTATTTCCCAAAAAAAAAAAAAACTATATAATCTTGTTTAACCTTTTATCTAACGTTAGTTGTTACATCACATCACTTGCGCTTCAAATTATGTAAAGGAAAATATTACATATACTCTCATTTTTTACTCCCAACTTTTATTATCACACACAAAATTTTAATATAGACATTTGTACTGAGACTTCCATAGAAAAAGTAGCCAATCAACGCTCCACATCATAAAGTAAAAATTAGAAAATATGATTTGAGAGTCTATGTAGTACAACTCTTAAATTCAAATCTTGTTATCATAATTATCTCTGGATTACGCAATTACTCTGTTATTATGTTAAAACAAATTCTGTAACTACCTCTGCCCCACGTACTTGATCATTTCAACTAATAAATATTGGCAATTCTAATTTTTTTTTTTTTAAATTATGAGTTTGAACTCTAAATTTAAGGGTTTTCACTATTCTTAACTTGTTTTAAAGATTAATTGGGTTGGTAAATTGTATGATTTGTTTTAACTGACCTACAACCTACAGGTCTCAAATGTTTGTACATTAGTATAGTGTTCATAATAAAGCTAAGTTCATACCTCTTTTTTTGGTCCGTGGTACCAAATACGAATTTACAATATTATACAAAGATAGTAAATAAAGTTTCAAAATGGGTGGACAAGTCACAAATGGGTGGAGTATGATTTTTATATTAAAAATCACATGTTCGATTCTTGTCATTACTTTCTCGGTCAAATTCATTGCACAATGTCTTCCTAATGTGATTTGATTTCAGAATTTAAACACTGCAATATTATTCTCCTTGTTTAATTTCGGAAAATTGAAGTTTTTTATTGCTAAGTTGTACCATTTTTTTAAACATTTGAGAAGTTGAAGATTGAATGAGTTATTGAGTTCTTTAACAATTGTGTTTTTTTTTTTTTTTTTCATTTTAGCTCTTCAACTTTAAAATTCATCAATTTTTTTTCATAATAAAAACATCTAATATATTAATTAAAAATGTGTTGAATACATGTAGGAATAGAAATATGCCTAACAATAAGACTAGACTAAGAACATGTTGCCTAAGCAAGAGCATGGGCCAACACATTTACTGATCTTCGGATAAAATAGTAGGACACTGATTCATGTGCCTAGCCAAATTATGGCCATCCCTCAATACATAGCCAGCATAAGAAAAATCCCGAGATGAGTTTTTTAAAAGATGACAGACGTTGAGACAGTCTGACTCAATTCTCACATGTTGCCAACCGTCATCCTTAAGCCATGACAAGGCTTCTCTTACTGCTAGGTCCTCGGCCAAATGGGGATCATCTAAACAATTGAGTAGTCCATTTATTGTCATTTATTGACTTATTTGACTACTATTAACTATTTGACTTTGTTAAATAACCAATATGAGTGTTTAATAGCTTTTTGTAAGTTGTAATAATTTATTGCTTGAAAACGTTAAAATTCAAAAAGCTACTCAAAGCAGTTTTTTCGGTCAGCTTTTTGAGAAAATCATTTTGCATGTAATCAACTATCAACTGTCAGCTAACAACTAATTTACCAAACATTTTTCTACAATAAGCTAAGAGTTAATACTCAAAATTGTCCTCGACTATATTGGTTTTTCTCAATTTTGTCCTAAACGACTTTGGTGACTTAATATAGTCCTAGAGTTTTGTGTTTTTACTCAGTTTAGTCCCAAACTTTTGTATTTTTGCTCAATTTAGTCCCACATTTGTTATTCTGTTCATTTGTTGTTAAATAAATAGACAATTCAGTCATTTTAATATTGGCATCTCTTTACTCATAGACATGTGAAGTGCGAAATCTCTCTTTTTTTTACGAATTACTCGCAGAATCACTCTTAAACCTGCGAGTATAAAATTTGATTCGTAGGTTAGGAGTAATTCTGGGTGTAATTCGTGCAAGAAATAAGGATTTCTCACTTTGCACGTTGAAAGTAAAAAGAGGTCAATATTGATATTATTGAATTATCCCTTTATTTAACACCAATTTCACAGAATAACAAACGGATGACTAAATTGAGAAAAACACAAAAGTCTGGGACAATATTAGGTCACCAAAGTCATTTAGGACAAAATTAAGAAAAACCACTATATTCGAGGACAATTTTGGGTATTAATCAATAAGCTAATACTATCAACTTAGTCAAACCCACTAACCTAATCATCAATTGTTATACAGTGAACCATGATTGTCAAATGAAAATGTAGTATAATTAAAATGATACTTTTATGGCAAAAAAAAATTGATACTTTAGTGTTGCTAAAATGAAACGAGTGTGTGTGAAAAATGAAACTAAAAAACAGAGCTCATTCAACAACATATATTGTCAAATGAAATTGTAGTATAATTAAATGATACTTTAATGTTGTTAAAATGAAACTAGTGTGTGTGAAAAATGAAACTAAAATCCAGTGTCAAACAATACCATATATTGTCAAATGAAGGTGGAGTATAATTAAATATAATACTTTAACATTATTATAATTAAACTAGTGTGTATGGAAAATGAAACTACAAAATAGAGCTCATACAATAATGTATATTGTCAAATGAAATTGTAGTAAAATTAAAATGATAATTTGGTATTACTATAATGAAAGTATGAAACTAGTGTGTGTAGAAAATGAAACTAATAAACAGAGCAATATTGTCAAATGAAACTAAAGTGTAATTAGAATGATATTTACTTCATGGACACACTACTACATGAACCATGGTCCATAATAAAATTTGTCCCCAATCAACTAATAGTTATCAGTTAAAACCTATTTACCAAATACCCACTTTAAAACTTACTACTTTTATGGCCCGTTTGGTTCATGGAATAGGCCGGGAATTTTGATCTATTAGCATTCAGTAATAGGCCTATTCCTTTGTTTGGTATACCACTTCTATTATCTCAGTGGAATATTATTCTGGTAATAGCCTATTTACCTCAAATAAGGTAATGCTATTAAACTAGGCGCCCCTGGAAATTAGTCTATTACGAGTTCTCAGGAATAGCTATAAATTTCTATTTCCTATTTTACCCTGTCCACCACCGCATACTAGCACCACCACCCACCATCCCCACCGCACCAGCACCAAGCACCACCAACACCTCCAGCACCGCCGTGCCCAACCCACCAACCACACATCGCCACCACACCTTCTCGCGCACATCACCCCCATCGCCACTAAGCATTGGCGCCCGCCACCACCAGCACCACCACCACCAACGCCGCCACAGCATCGCACTACCACTAACGCGCCCACGACCACCACCAATGCCGGGGCCACCGACACCACACCAACCACCACCAAACCACCCAGCTCACCACCACCGTCGCTACCATCACCACACCGCCGCCCTACCATCACCACCCACCGCACCGCCACCAGCACACCACCCCACCAAACCACCTAACACCAGCACCAGCACCGCCGCCTACCACACCACCAACCACGTCGCCGCAGCATTGCCACCGCACCCAGCCCACCGACCCACCAAGCCGCACCAGCATCGCCCTCACCACCAACGCCGCCGCCACCACCACCAACTGCCACACCACACCAACCCCACCAACACCACCAGCATCGCCAGCACCGTCCCCTACCACCACCACCAGCGCGCCACTACACACCACAAACCCACCGCTGCCACGCCACCGCCATTCGCACCAGCACCACACCACCAACACAAGCACCGCCACCACCCGCCGCTACCACCACCGCCGCCACGCCACCGCCAACACCACCAGCCCGGCACCACTGCCGCTACAACCACCGCGCCACCAACACCACACCAGCACACGCACCACTGCTGCTACCAAACCCCCACCACCCAACGTCGCTGCCTGCCACTTGACCCCACCAAACAACACCGCCACTATCGACACCAGCACATAGTTTTATAAGGGTATTTATGTCTTTTTAAAACATATTTTATTCTATTCCTTAAACCAACAAAAACACGGTAATATAATTCCTAAAGTCTTATTCCCTTCCAGAGAACCAAACAATAGATACAATCCTATTCTATTCCTTGCTATTCATTCCTTTATGGAATAGCAATTCCTATTACCTCAAAATTCATTCCGAGAACCAAAGTGCTATTAATGAAGGTTTATGTTGTCCATAGCCGACAGTGTGACCGTTCATTATATAGTTGCAACTGTCTTTTCTTGACAATCATGGCCCTTTCCTCTAGAGATGACCAATCGAACCTGCACTTAAGAAATTGATCAAAATCGGAATCGTACCATACGTTTCGATTCTAGTTCCGTTTTAAAATCGGAACGTATAGGTTTTGGTTCCGGTTTGATAAAATTGGGAACCGGGCACTTCCTGTTCCAAATCAGGAAAAAAAAAAAAAAGAACAATACTACTAAAGGGGAAACTAATTACTCTTAAAAAAATATAACATAAAAAGGGTAAGAAAACTACATGGGCTTTGATTCTTATTTAAATTTCGATTAGAATGTAGACAATTTAATCTTAATAAAATTTAGTTCAAATTCAAAATTATTTTTATTTTTTAGTTCAACTTTAAAGTTTAAATATTTAATATATATATCATTGTTTAAAAATTTTAGAATGAAAATATTCAAAAGAAAATTAATTGTTTCATTTAGATTATTTTAAAATTTGAAAATAAAATTTACAAAAAAATAAACAAATAAAAAATTGAATTCAAACCTTTCCAATTTTTTGGAATCGATCTATTACAATAAGAGAGTCATTATATGCTATTTGAGCACATTGTGCTTAACAATAGTTTAAGGATTTATTTTGCTCTTCTTTCAAAACGTCAAATATCAAGTGTAATCTATTTTTATATTTAATATTTTAATATAAGTAAAAGTAACCAATATTATAGTCGTAGGAGTGTAGGACAATAACTATAAGAGTTAATACCCAAAATCGTCCTCGGACTATAGTGGTTTTTCTCAATTTCGTCCTAAACGGCTTTGGTGACCTAATATCGTCCCAGACTTTTGTGTTTCGCTCAATTTAGTCCTTCATTTGTTATTTCGTCAAATTGATGTTAAATAAAGGACAATTCAGTAATGTCATTGATCTATCTTTACTTTAAACTTGTGAAGTGCGAAATTCTTCTTTCTTGTACGAATTACACCCAAATTACTCCCGGACCTGCAAATCAAATTTTATATTCGCAGTTTTAGGAATAATTTGGGGAGTAATTCGTAAAAAAAAAAAAAAAGGATTTCGCAGTTCACATGTCTATGAGTAAAGAGATGCCAATATTAAAATTACTGAATTGTCTATTTATTTAACACCAAATGGACAGAATAACAAATGAGGACTAAATTGAGCAAAAAACAAAAGCTGGGACTAAATTGAGTGAACACAAAAGTCTGGGACTAAATTGAGCGAAACACAAAAGTCTGGGACAATATTAGGTCACCAAAGTCGTTTAGGACGAAATTGAGAAAAACCACTATAGTCGAGGACGATTTTGGGTATTAACTCATAACTATAATAAACTCAATATTAAACCTAACATAAACTACAAGTCTTTGATATATAATTAATAAGAAAAAGTCTAACTGATTTAATACAGAATATTAAAGAGGGTGTGTAATGCGAGTAAAGGTTAAGGTGATATTGGCCATGTTATTGTGAACAATGAACATTAATGTACAAGTATTTGAAATTTTAAGACTAGTTAATATACACTCTATGATTTACTTTCTTCACTCGTCTTCGAATAGAACGGTGAAGAACCATTTGGGATTCAAACTTAAAATTAAGATAAAATTTGATTGAAAGCCATGTTTGCATCCACAGGCCCCACATACATTCAACAACTACCTTTTGCATTTTGTAAATGCTACTCATCTTCATCACAATATCTCTTGTCATATTATAATCGTCCTTGTCACACAACAACTGCGATTAATGACTTAGTGGTTTACATTCCTCTTTTATTGATTAAGGGTGGAGCTGTCAATACGGGCTGGCGGGCTAAAAAAATCCATTCCTAAACGGTTCTGAATTTGGCAGGCCCGGACCGCCTCGCCAGTGACCCGCGAGCTAGGCTGGGCCCCTGCCCAAACCCTCTCTTTTTTTAAAAAAAATTGTTCATCAAACATCGAACTAATTAAAATAAATTGATACATAAGTCATAACTCACATAAAACATAATAATCAAACATTAAATCTTACATAAAGTTCAAAGTTCATAGTTCATCAAACATCAAACTAGTCACAACTTCAAAGTCCAAAAACATTACACATAACAATAATTTTAAAGTGCTATTTTAAATAAAAATATTTTATATAAAATAATGGCAGGCAGCCCGCGGCCCGCGGGGCGGGCCAAAAAAGCTCGCTCCTAAACGGGCTTATATTTTCGAAACCCGCCCCCTACCTAAGTAGGGGCGGGCTGGCCCGACGGGCTAAGCCCATTTTGACGGCTCTAATTAAGGCCGCGTTCAGGTGAGAACGGGTGTCTAAGAAAGAACTAAGAATCAATCGCAATTATTCATGTGTTCAGATTTAACGAATCAGATGTAATTTTAAAAAACGATACGTGGACATTTTCGTAAATAACACGAACTTTGATGCAAGTAAAATGTGTTAAAAGTGTAAGTAATTGGTGTAAGTTTGCAAGTAAAAAGTGCAGGTAAAATCACTTAATAGTGCAACCTTTTTCACTAAATAGTGCAAGTAATTTACCTTGTTAATATTGGTGCACCTGCACCTAATGATAACGTCGTCCACATTGATGCACTTAATGATAATGTTTGGTGCAACTAATAATAATGTTATGTGCACTTAATATTGATGCTCAATGTACATTATTTGTTACCCTTATAATACATTTTACTTGCATTTA
>VALG01006424.1:0-11328 GCA_009835305.1 Ipomoea purpurea
GTGCGGGACCAAATCACAATTAGAGATAATAAACATATTACTATTTATTAACATATTTCAACAATACTCATTATATTCAAATACTACATACTAAAATTTGGAACGTCGTTCTGAATTCAATGACTCATATCTTGTAAATAACACTATTAACTTGAGGATCGTTGATTTTCAGATTCTTTCTTTAAAGGAAGATCACATTCTTTGTTATATTTCTTTCAACTCAAATCTTCGATGGTCAGTGTTCTTATTATTTTTTTTTTGACAAATCAATGTGAATTAACATAAAAGGAAAGAAAAAGAACTAAATAGACAGATTTAAAGTAGTAGAAATTTAAAGTTTTGAACCCAACACAATGACAATCTTATATTAAATACTCATTGTAGTATTTCATTTGCAATTAAAAAAAGAAAAGATTAAGGTAAAATTTAAAGATTGTGGTAGCAAAATACAATTTATTATTATAATAAACACATCCAATGTATTTCTGCAAATTAAAAAAAGACAGATTAAGTACGAAATTTAAAGATTTTAGGTATCAAAAAGACATTTTTTTTATAAATAACACAATTGCAATGTATTTCATTTAAATTTAAAAACAACTAGATAGCAAATTAGCAAATCCACTAAGTTACCCTACAGTTGCTAGGAGGTCAAAACAAACAATATAGTGAGGTAGGGTACAATGTTAACCGTTCGTACCGAACCGTTTTACCGAACCGAATTAACGAAGTTTTTTTTCTTAAACCGAATTAACCGAAAACCGAAGTTGCTCTACCCGGAATTACCGAACCGAATTTTTTTCGTAATCGTCGGTTAACGATTAACCGAAATTTTTACCTTAAAATTGAAAATCTTAAAATAATCCTAATAATAATTAACTAAATAAGATACATATATATAATCATATCAAAAATACAAAAACAACACCATAGTCATAATTCATATCCATAATCCATAATCCATAGTCCTGTCCATAGTCCATAGCCCTAGTCCAACCATAAATTATCTTCCTAAAGATACAACAACAAAACATGCAAAAAATAAAATCAAGTTCATCCATGATTTCCAATTTCCATCACTCTCTAATGTCATATGTTACTCCATCACTCTACATCTAAAAAGTGTAGTATAATAAAATTAATTACCACTTAACCAAATAATAAATAAAACTACTAATAAACTCTTGCAAGATATTAATTTTTACCTTAGAAACAAGAACAACACCTTACTCACATTCACAAGGTGGGTTCCATTGCATTTCATGAAGAATCTAACAAGAAAAAGACCAAATAAATAATATATTAAAATTTTTATTTGTGTGATGAAAGTAAACTTATTTAACACAAAAGGAATAAAATTTACATCCATTTTCAAACACTTCAAAGTCATTTAATTCTGAAGCTTTTCAAAAAATCCAAAAAGGTGTTGAATTTTTTATCAATCTTGATAGCACACAAGAGCTTGAGTCCATTCTAGAGTTAAAGACTCCTATAGGAATCAAGAAACGTCCTCCAGTAATAAAGTAGCCAGAAGCGAATAGTGATATTGGAATAGCTAGCAAATTCTCTAGTCCATAATTGACAAATAGGAAATCTAGGGCATTAACTTTCCAACACAATCAAAAATATTAAAATCATCCGTCACTGGCTCCATAGCTTCACTGAGATCTTATCCAATTCCCGACATTTTGATCCCCACACTACCGCCATGATTGAAGTTTGTGCTTTACAATTTCTTTGCATACCGCTTTTTCGTCCTAGCTTGCATCTACTATATTTGAACTTGAGGTTGGAGTGGAACAGATTCACAATGCATTTGAAGGCTTTAAGATAAACAATTTACCGCATCTTTACTTGGTTGCCATATCCTCACCCTTTTTTCCCTTCAACATATTTCAACGCAAATTCACATAGCAAAGCTGTGTCTAGGATCAAGAATAATGGCACCAAAAAATAGCGATATTCAAGCTTGTCAATGCGTCCCCCAATATTGTGAAATTTATCTTTTCATTCTTCATTGCCATTCAAATAAATCATCTCATCCGGAAGCTTCTGCACTCTCTCACAAAGACAATCAATTTCCACAAATCTCATCAAAAAGCATGCAATTGGAAGTAACATAAGAAGTCCCAAAACTCTATTTGTAAGCTCATAAAAGTGCGTCCAAGAATTTTACCCAAGTCCCTAACAACCTTTCCAATACTTTCAATAGGAATACCATCCCCCGATTCCCAAGATCATCTTTAAATTTCATCTTGTCAAATCAAAACATTATAGAAAGCTTTTAAATTTTTGAGCACAATTAGCAACAAATATGTAATTTCAACGGATACTAACATCAGGCACAACAAACTTTTGCATATTATATTTTGACTTTCAACCCATAGTTTAAACCTTTGCAATTAGATGGAATTGCCATACTATCTCACGCCCTCTAACACGAAGCAACCGACTTTATTCAAAAGTTTCAACCTTCATTTACAAATCAAATTCACTAATACTGTGCAAACTCATATGATAATATTCCATTCAAAATATTTCCATGTTACTCCCAAACTTTTTTGCAAATAACCGATGCAAATTCATTGCACTTGTTATCAACCGTATAGGAGCAATTATCAACCCCCAAGAAAGAAGCATTTTTCAATTCAACCTTCAATGCATCACCTTTATGGACTGAATTTGACAAAAATTATGAACTTCTTATGAGATTCACTTATCATCAATAAAATTGCGCCTTGAACCTTTAATTATTCTTTGCAGAGAATTGTCCATGATCCTAGTTAAACAAACTCTATTACATTGATTCCTCAACAATTTTGTCTCACTTTGATCCTCTTCATCTAAATAAAGTTGATAAATGTCTTTGTGATTGTAGTTCTTGAAGGAATTGTGAAACCATAGGACATGACTGCAACAAATTCTTCAAACCTTCACTCTTCAAAACCTAAAGGTAGTTCCAACCCCATCATATTGCTAGGGCTTTTCTAATTGCTTCTTGATGGATTTCCAAGAGAAATACCATTCCCCTTCATCCTTATTTGCAAAACAATTTGAGGCTTGGACTTATACTATTTCGGGATTTTGATTTCATGCATTCATGTGATATTTAATGATGGGTTCCATTTTCTTTGGATCACAAGCATTTCTTCACATGAAACATTTGCATGATGAACTCCGGAAGACGAAGTAATTTTTTCAAAGTGAGACAAAACTTCTGACCTTGGCTTTTATTGTTTTCTCTTTTTTTGAACTTGATGCATTCTATGTGTCCACTTGTTTAAATAGTCACTTCATCGGATGACGAGCCGAAAAGAAGGGAAATTCTTCCATTGAATCTGGATAAATAACATTAAAGAATTAAAAACAACACATTACATAGTATCGAAATATATTACATATATAAAAGTATAAGTGGAACAATTAAACAAAACATACACTACAACAAATAGTCAAGCTTTTACTTCTTTTTTTTCTAGAAGTTATAGATTAAGAATATAACCCCGTATCCTGGAACATTGACATCAAACAAGAGTAAGTAAACAGATTATATTCACCTAATAGAACAAGTGTAAACAGTCATACTCAATAGAGCTTAGAATCATACACTGAAAAGTGGAAAGTATTAAACTATAACGTCAAAAGAGCTTAGAACAATTACACTGGAACACGATACAGTGAAAAATAAATTTATATTAGCAACAAAAAAAAAATTCACACAACAAAACTTGTTAACATTGTTAACAATCAGTATTAACTATTAATAGTCTAGAAAGAAATATTTATTTAAAAAAAAAAAAAAGAAGCTACTTTTGTATATACTCTGAGGACCTGCCGTGAAGTGTGCGGCGGTGGACGAGCAGGCGGAGCGACGGAACAGACGGAGGACTCTGCCGGTGGACGAGCAGACGGATTCGGCGATTTGGCGAAGACGAGGAGAAGAACTGCCTGAACCGCTGCGCCGAGTGACGCTGGTGGTGCTTGGACGCCAGACGCTGGGAGCGCTGACCGTGACTTCGATCAGGACGAGGGGGGTCGGGGAAGGAGAGTGGTCTGTGGTTGTGGGAGTCGGGTCTCGGAGATGATTTAAGTTAGGTTTACGTCGGGTATTGACTTCTGCCGTAGTATATATATTCAATATTAACTAGGTTTAGTTAGGGTATTATCTAATTAGTTTAGTTAGGGTCATTAGTATAATAGTTTAGTTTATATAAATTATATTTAAGTGTTTATTTATTTATTATATATTTTTAAAAACTTGGTTACCGTTGGTTAAATTCGTTAACCGACACTTCGAACGAATAACGTTAACCGAAGTTTTGACATTCTTTAACCATTAACCGAACCAAAAGTTCGTTCGAAAACGGTTAACGACTTCATTGTTCGGTCGTTAACGAACTTCAAAGTTTGCCACCCTAAGTGAGGGGTGTCAAAAATAACTACAAACGTAATAAAAATTGGTTTGGGAGGGGGGGGGGGCAAGGCCCCTGACCTTACATGTGGCTCCTCCTACGGTGTAGCCATACTCCGATGGCACTTGAAGGCATTGGCTGCGGTAGCAACGCTAATTGCATTGAACTCACAACGTTAGTTGTTAACAACACTTGGATGGTGTTGCATCGGAAACTGTCTTAGTAGTCGCTTAGATTGAGTGTATGTGTTGAAAGTCACCAAATAGCCAGACTCACCCCTGGGTTATGCCCTTCTTCATCCCGATGTTGTTGTGGAAAAGGCGACATGAACAGACATTTGAGACCCCTCTTAGCGCAGTGTACCATTGAGCATTGCAATCTCTTAACCGTGTTTTTTGTATAAAATCTTGAGACACATCCGGCATTTGGAGGAAGAAAAACAAAGACAGAACAAAGCAAGACATAAGTAAGAATTACCCAGGCTTTGGAGAGTTTCAAGGACTCCCTCGTCGCGCCCGAATAGCTCCTTTTTGTTTCTTGAGCTTGACGACGCTCTCCGGTAGCGAGCGCCGGCGACGAGTGTTTTTGTCCAGCGCGGTTTGCTTCACGCCAGTGTTCTCACGCTTGTATCTCTTCTGATTTCTTCAATCTCGCTCGCCACGCGTGTTATAATCTTCTGATCATATTAGGATCTTGTGGTTCAAATGAGAATCAACCAGCTTATCAAGAGCCCTCCAATCACTCACTCTATTATTATGCTCATCGTCTTCTTCTCTGTTACTTCCATGGACGTCGAGGATTGCCGGCGGATTGGACTTGATTGCAACGCTGGAAAGAATGTCGCATATACAGGAAAGGGATAATTATAAACTAAGCAAGTGAAAATAGTATTTTACCCCTCAAACTAACATCCACTTAACCTTCATTTGACGGAAGGACTAACATTGGAAAGAATTCGAAAGTCAAGTGTTTAAATTGTCCAAATTAAAAATTAAGGACCAATTGTGAAAAATCAACATAGTCGGAGGACCATTGCTGGAATTAACTCTATTCATAATTATGAACAGTTTTAGAACCGTGTCCGCCTTGCAAGGTGGACACGGTTCCACGACATAATTTGCCGTAATCCTAGATCTCTGCTAGGACTGAACAAAATATTGGTTAACTGTATGATAATTGAATATGATAATTGAATCGTTCGAAAATTTTAGTTTTAGTCGGTTTCGGTCATTGATGTTATAAAAAAATTAATTTTTAAGTTATTTTCAATCATTGACTTTCTGTTTTTTGTTGATGACCGATAACCGAATATATATAATATGAAATATCATATGCACAACACATTAGCCCACTAACCGGTATAGCCCAACCCGTCATTCTTCAATCATTATTGTGTCAATCATATTATCAAATAATGTAATTCTAATATATTAAAAATGTATACAGAATTCAGGAAAAATATATTATTTAAGTATTAAAAAATACATTATTTTGTATAATATATATTTATTATTATACAAATAAAATACTTTTATTATATTATTTTTTTTTTTTTTTTAATCCACGTAGAATTGCGAACTATGTTCCACACAATAAATTGTGGGCATTCTTGCGATTTGCGAATAGCCCAAATTAAACTGAAATCCCTCAATTCCCTAGTTCTCACTTCTGAGTCGGTCACTCCTTCTCTCGCCGTTCTCGGCTCTCTCCTTCTCCACGATTCCACTCCACAGACCACAGCCAGAATCTCTCATTCTCTCCTTCTCTCCTTCTCGGCTCTCTCATAGTCTCCTTGTCCACGATTCCCTTCTCAAATCTCAGTTCTCACAGACCATGATTAAACGGCCTGACTGTGACTGATTTTCATTTCTGCGACGCCCTCAGTTTTCCACTTCTCCAGTTCGAGGCTCTTTCCGTGAACCCATATTTTGTGTTTCTTGGTTCCCCTCGTATCGGTGCATTTAATATTAGTTTTGTATAAATATGTATAAATATAATTATATTCCTACATATCAAATCCAAGCTTGTTGCGTATGAGATTTTTGATTTTGATTTATACACCCAAATGTGAGAGTATTTATTATATATGTGTATTGATTTGCCTCTTCTTTCAGTTGCAAGGGTAGAGATCTGAGGATCGATTTCTTGATGGCTTTGTTCTGGGGGCATATATAAATGTTTACCAATACGAGGCTCTTTCCATGAACCCAGATTTTGTGTTTCCTGGTTTGCCTCGTATTGGTGCATTTAATGTTAGTTTTGTATAAATATGTATAAATGTAATTATATTCCTACATATTAAATCAAAGCGTGTTGTGTATCAGATGTTTGATTTTGATTGTATAAACCCAAATGTGAGTGTATATATCGATTTGCCTCTTCTTTCAGCTGCAAGGGTAGAGATCTGAGGATCGATTTTCTTGATGGCTTTGTTCTGGGGGCATATATTAATGTTTAACAATCCGAGGCTCTTTCCATGGACCCAGATTTTGTGTTTCTTGGTTTGCCTCGTATTGGTACATTTAATGTTAGTTTTGTATAAATATAATTATATTCCTACATATCAAATCAAAGCGCTTTGTGTATCAGATGTTTGATTTTGATTTTATACACCCAAATGAATGTGTGTATCGATTTGCCTCTTCTTTCAGTTTCAAGGGTAGAGATCTGAGGATCGATTTCTTGATGGCTTTGTTCTGGGGGCATATATAAATGTTTACCAATCCGAGGCTTTTTCCATGAACCCAGATTTTTGTGTTTCCTGGTTTGCCTCGTATTGGTACATTATGTTTGATTTTGATTGTATACAGCCAAATGTGAGTGTATATATGTATTTGTGTGTATCAATCTGCCTCTTCTTTCAGCTGCAAGGGGAGAGATCTGAGGATTGATTTCTTGATGGCTTTGTTCTGGGGGCATATATTAATGTTTACCAATCCTAGGCTCTTTCCATGAACCCAGATTTTGTGTTTCCTGGGTTGCCTCGTATTGGTGCATTTAATGTTAATTTTGTATAAATATAATTATATTCCTATATATCGAATCAAAGTGTGTTGCGTATCAGATGTTTGATTTTGATTGTATACACCCAAATGAGTGTGTATATGTGTGTATCGATTTGCCTCTTCTTTCGGCTGTAAAGGTAGAGATGGCTTTGTTCTAGCCATAGCGGCATATATTAATTGTGGGTGTTTGGTAAATAGCTGTAGTTGATTAGTTGATAGCAATAGCATTAATTGATTGTAGAGAAATGTTTGTAAATTAGCTATCAGCTAATTAAGAATAAGGGTCAAATAGGTTATTGAATTGTACACAATAATGCAATTAGGCTACTGGATTTAAAAAACTAAGGACACAAAAAAGAGCGAATACCCAAAGCTTAAGTGTTTTTGTACATCATATACGACATCGGGTTTTGTTGTTTAATTAATGAATGTCTTAAGTCGATGATAAAGAACTCACGGACAAATGGGACTTGTTGCGAGCCCTCGGTGATTGAGGGAATTGTAGCCTATCTCTTGATCTGCAATTCTGTTTAGGAATTGAGTAAGAGGCAGACCTTCTCACGAATGGTCACATTAAAGGAGGTTTAAACAGGCTTTTAAAGGCTCAATAAAATGGAGTTCCAATCATATTCTCTAATGATAAACCAAGGTGGAAAGCGTTCATCAAGCTTCCGAAGAAACCCTTTTTCCTCCCTTCTTAACATGGGGCATTCAATAGTTGTTTAGGTTCAGTGCCCTTATTCTGCTGATTAGTTCTAAAATTATATATGTAAACCCAAATCGAACATGCATGCATGATTGTAATCTACATGTTATCTATATATATTATATATATATATATATATATATATATATATATATATATATATATATAACATCCTCCTATTTCATTTTCCTGTCCAAACTTTTATAGTAAAGCTTATTTGGTAAGAAAAGTAAAATGAAAATTAAAGTAAATAGACTTTTCAATTAAATTGGCTTTTTTAGTAATGGCATGTTTACTGTTTGTAAAATTTTTCCAATTACATGTATGGTAAGTATATGATTTACTTTCCTAACTAGAACAATAATTATTTTTTAAAAAAAAAACAAAAACATTATTATTATTATTATTATTATTTTTTTCATTATTTTTCATTACTAAAATCATTACATATAGTTTACCACATATTACGTGAACTTGACTAAAAAAAAAAGAAAAAAAGGAACAAATGTTCTCTGCAACTGCATAGCAATGGTGTAGAGAACAGGGAGCTTTGAGAAGAGGAGGAACAAGACTCATATTCTCTGCGTGAGGTGTGTTCGTCGAAGCTTCCATATCCAGAAGAGCCGTTGCACCACACTTGCACATTTTGTAATTTTTATTTTAGCATATCTTCATGTTTACTATAAAGTCTATATATTGTTACATGTTTTTCTATTTTTATGTAAAAATCATATGATGTAATTGAAATTTTATTATTAAGATATATATTTATAAAAATTCTATAGTCTATCTATAATCTTATTAAAAACAAAAATTCTCCTTCCTTGCATTCCCGCCCAAAGAATAGAGAAGAAAAAAAGTTACTAATTAATAATACTAATAATAATCAGTAAAACGTTAGTAGTAAAATAGGAAAAAAAAAAAAAGATCCTTAATTCACGGAATATGAAATTCACTGATTAATTAATAATAATAATAATTAGTAAAAAAGTTAGCAATAATAATAGAAAGGAAAATTCTATAAAAAATTACTAATTAATAATAATAAGGATATGGAATTAAATTAATAATAATAATAATAATAATAATAATAATAATAATAATAATAAGAACAAGAAGGTATACTATTAATAAAAATAAATCCTCCTATGTAGTTTCCAGTTTGATGTGATATCCTGATTTTCTAAAAATTAAAATGAATGATTAGGAAAATGAAGATGATAGTATTAAAAAAAAATGTGAATATGAATTTGATTATAGATGAAAATAATATGTGATTGTGTTGAGGCATGAAAGAAAATCATTTTTTTTTAATTAGGTAATTTTTATTTTAGCATATCTTACTATTTACTAATAAAGTCTATATACTGTAACATGTTTTTCTTATTTTATGTAAAAACCATATAATGTTATTGGATTTTTATTATTAAGATATATATTTAAAAATTTTCTATAGTCTATCTATACTGTTATTAAAAACAAAATTTCCCTTCCTTGCATTCCCGCCCAATGAATAAAAAAGGAAAAAAAGTTAACTAATTAATATTAATAATACTAATAATAATCAGTAAAAAAAGTAAGAAGTAAAATAGAAAAAAAAAAGATCCTTAATTCACGAAAAATGGAAAGGAATGAAATTTAATGATTAATTAATACTAATAATAATTAGTAAAAAAGTTAGCAGTAAAATAAGAAAATAAAAAGAATTCGTAATTCACCAAAATAGAAAGGAAACAGATTGACTGATAAATATACTAATAATAATCAGTAAAAAAGTTAGCAGTAAAATAAGAAAATAAAAAAAAGATCATCAATTCATTGAAAATGGAAATGGAAAGGCAAGATTGTCCCAATAACAAAGGGTGGCCATAAGCCCATAATAAGAATATCAGTAAATAAGGAAAATCCTAATCAAAAATTACTAATTAATAGGGAGTAATAATAAGGATCTCAAATTAACTTAATAATAATAATAAATAATAATAATAATAATAATAATAATAATAAATAATAATAATAATAAAATAATATAATAGTACTACTACTACTACTACAACTACTACTACTAATAATAATAAAATAATAATAATAATAATAATGTATACTATTAATAAAAATAAAATCATCCTATGTAGTTTCCAAGTTGAAGTATTATCCCAATTTCCTATAAATTAAAATGGATGATTTAGGAAAATGAAGGTGATATATTCAAAAAAAAAAAGAAGAAGAAGAAGAAGAAGAAGAAGAATGTGAATATGGTTTTGATTATAGATGAAATAATATGTGATTGTGTTGAGGCATGAAAGAAAATCATTTTTTTTTAATTAGGTAATTTTAATTTTAGCATATCTTACTATTTAACTATAAAGTTTATATATTTTAACATGTTTTCTATTTTATGTAAAATATCATATAATGTAATTGAGTTTTATTATTAAGATATATTATATTTATAAAATTTCTAATAGTCTATAAATATACTCTTTATTAAAAACAAAATGATCCTTCCATTGCATTCTCACTCAAAGAATAGAAAAGGAAAAAAGTTAATCCCGTTCTAATTAATAATTAATAATACTAATAATAATCAGTAAAAAAGTTAGCAGTAAAATAGAAAAAAAAAAAGATCCTTAATTCGTGGAAAATGGAAAAGGAAAAAAAAAATAATCCTTATTGTTTCTAAACGTTGCCTTCAAGTGGAATAGCAATATTTGCTATTGCCGAGTGGCAGGATGACACATTCTCGATTTGCTATACCACTTTCAGTGAATGAAGATTCTACCTGCAATATTTCGCAAGGTAGTGACCTTTGCCAACTTATAATCATGAGCAAATTGATAATATGGGATGAAGCACATATGACACACAAATACTATTTTGAGCCCTTTAGACCAAAACCATGAGGATAATATTGAGAATTCACCATAACCTGGTAGTGATCAGAAAATATTTGGTGGAAGGATAGTAAAGTATTAGGCGGTGATTTTAGACAGATTCTTCCAATTATTCCAAAAGCAACGAGACCAATGGTTGTGGGAGTCACTATTAATTCTTCATACCTCTGGAGGAATTACAAGGTATTGAGACTCACGAAGAACTTGAGACTACAAGAGCTTAGCTTCAAACGAAGATAGACAGACGGTTGATTGGTTCTCAAGGTGGATTGTAGACATCGGAGATGAGATTACAGGGTTTGTAAACAATG
>VALG01006431.1:0-13673 GCA_009835305.1 Ipomoea purpurea
GACCGGTTGGACCTTTCCCGCAATTCGGGCTCCTCTCCTTTAGTCAGCTCCGCTCATTCTTGCTTGGAGCGAACGTTCTGCTGTCAGGAATTGAACCCGGTCGTCCGCCGGTGCCGTCGGTTCAGTCCATTTCCGTTCCTCGACCGGGCGGTACTCTTTGACGCCTTAGTGGTGGGTAGTTGTCGCGTGGACCTTGTTATATGCCTATACACATTAACCCTCATGTTCGGTCGAGGACGTCTCCCGGTGAGGTCACTCCCAGCGTATGTCCGTTGGCCATCATTGATTATGTGATATGAGTGATGATTGAAATGACGATGTGATGGAATTGGAAAGTGAACTGTGACCTTTAATGTGCATTTCTATGATGTTATCTCTACTTAACCATCTGTTACTGTTGATGTGCTTATCCCTATCTGTCGAGTCTATTCCCAGTTTTAAAGCTAGATTTCCTAGGATATATCTTCATGCTTCAAAAATGGTTTTCCTATATCTATATATATTTATATGTAATGTATTACAACGCGTTGGAGTGGGTTACCAGCATCTCTCGCTGAACAGATATATTTGGCTTTCAGGCATAGATGAGTAGATCCCAGAGCGCGCTAGAGATCCAGGCGTTAGAGTAGCTAGTTCCTCTTTCGGCCTGCGTGCCATGTTTATGTATTGACATTGATTCAGGATTTTAGTTAGTTAGCCTCGTTGGCAACGCAGACCTGAGTTCTCTAGCTCAGGTGTGGCGAGTGACCGCCATGCGAGGGGTCGCACGCATCTACCCTCTTATGTTCATATTATCGGGATTTATGAGGATTCAGATTATATTATATCGGACAATCGTCATCTAGCTAAGCTATATCCGATGACGGTCTCTCCTCAAAGTTATTCGGCCGCTGGAGAGCCTGGTTCTCTCCTATATCTTGCGGACAGGAACTTTCGGCCTGAAGCCGAACTGATGCAGAAAGCTATTTCTGAGACTCCCAACATATGATTGAGGCTATCTCTCAGGACCGGCGTGTATCGGCTCACCTCCTTTGCTCCGCACATGTTCGCACGCGGAAAACAAAATCCTCCGTTGGTGACAAATTAGACTGCCCAGCGGTAGGCGGATTATAGCGAATATCCTATCCGGTTCAGCTTTCGTACGCAAAGCGGTAGCTGTCGGTATGTTATTGGAGTCTGGCGTCACCAACACCTCTCTTCCGACATCGTAACATCTCCATAGACCGGATTGCGCAGATATGTATATCTACTGCTTCGAAAGGTCCAACCATTATGAATCCTCTCGCCTACAGCAGCGATGTCCGGTGACCTTTCGCGCGGAAGAGCTCCGTCAGCAAGAGTGATTTAGTCGTTAGCACGGACTGGGAGGATGAGATAACCCTCGCTGCGCTCGATTGGAGTAGGTATCCAGATGGGCCAAGATACCCTAGTTACGCTGAAAGATAGATATGAGTATTAGTCTACATAATACACAATCCTTTCTGGACAAAAAGTTTTCAAGACAATTAGCTTGTATCCGGTTGAGATGAAACTTGGTTGTGATTCCATATGAGTGACTTAGAGGACATCTCTGTTTCGCACCGTGTTTGCGCAGTCCAACATCCTGTATCCTTCTGTTGAAGTGCTTCGCGATCACAGGACTCACATGAGGGGGACCTCACAAGCGAGACGTCGTCTCCTCGATTTCGGAAGGTTGCAGGAATGAAAAGTCCAGCTTATCCTCTATATAGCGGATACAATCCCATGCTACGTAGAGAGGCTTCGACCTATCTGATTAGCAAAGCAAGGCATCGACATAATCCGGTCTAAACTAAGAACCCTTATATAAATCAGAGAAGCTTGTACGTGACTGGAACTCGAACATCGTTAACAATTGAAGTTCCAGGCGACCCGTCTTGCGAAGAGCTTTGTCACACCGTGAATTCAAGTCACTACAAAGCTTAGAAACCCACGCTCCGGACTCTGCGCGAGAGATGGACCGACCCCATTAGGGCGATCCCGATACCAGAGCCCCCGGCAGTCGTCGACACGTGGGCGCGAGGGAATAACAGCTAGCACGCATCGTTATGGCCGTCCCGGAGCGCGGCTCTGGTGCCGTGTCTGTTCTACATTCCTAGCACCAGTGTCTCCACCCTAGCTTCGTTTTTCTGTCTCTTGAGGCACGTGTGGGCAAAATTCTCCAAGGCATTCAACGACGGCGATCAACAAAATCAATTTCAAAAAGGCACGGCTGGGGGGGCTCTTGGTAGGAATACCCGACCGATCACTGCTTTGTCCTATCGCTTTTCTCTCTCCTAATTCTTTTAATAGCTAGTATCGCATAACATTTAAGCTTGCTCCCAGGGACTTCTCCTCACCTAGACATGTTTATCCTTCTTCTTATGCAGGCCCGTATGTATTTCCAATTCCTCTAGTCAAATTACGAAACCAGAGTATATGTGGAACGTATATCCCGACCTGGACAATCAATTCAACTCACGAGCGTAGCCTTTTTTAGGCAAGAGTGCTAGAAAGAGACACGTGAGCATTAGGCACGTTGAACAGGCAAAACGCCCGGGGAGGATCGACTACGTGGTTGCTAACGTTGGGAGCATGCCGAACGCCTGACGTGTGTCTCCGCTCCGGCTATAAATACCTCGCCGACGCAACAATGCCATAAGGACTTTTGGACGAAATATAGGTTGTTATCAAGAATCCGAGGGCAGTCAGTCGGTACTCAGGAACAAAACCAGTTAAGATTGTACTTCGGACCTTGCGTGATCAATAAAATCCTTTATTTGCTTAATTGGTATCAGATATTAATCTGTGTTAATTACTACACACGTGACAAATTAACATATCATTGACTAGTATTCTGATTTTTTATATTTGTTAAAATTTTAAATATAAATATTATTAATTAACTTTTTATAATCTAAAATGTCAAAGTTCAAAAAGCTATCCAAAATATCTTATTTTCAATTAACTTTTCTTTTCAATTAACTTTTTAAAAAAAACAAATATATCTTAAAATAATTACAATTAACTAGTAATATTTATCAAATAAATCAAACACATTTCCTAAAAATAAACTAATGTTAGTTAATTATTTATCATTCTTTAATTAACTGCCAATCAATTAAAGCTATCTCGCAAATCGTGGACTTAGCCAACTCCGGGCAATTTAGGACAACGAGTGTGAAAGTGACAAGTGATACTCCATACATCACGAGAATGTTAGTTGGAAGCCAGTGGGGAAGATACAAACGTAGTTTATGAGATTACCTGATGTAGTAGAAGAACTGTAGACGAGGAAGCCTATTCTCATCGATCTCATCTCCTTTAGATTCTCGGAATAATGTTGAGTCCATCTGCGATGGATAATACGTGAGGTATTCATACTTGGGGTGGGAGAAAGTGGCGTCAACCTTTCCTGTTTTGAGCCGATCAGCGTTTAGAGTATGCGGAGTTAACCTGCCCACATACTACTTACCATCGATTCTGATTGAATTTTAACGGTGACCTGGGAGACTCTTTACAGATTTTACGCTCACACGCGAGTGTGCTATAGCAACTCTTCTGTGAATGTATGAATGTTTTCCAAAGTGTTCCTATTGCAATGCAACAACACACACTATAGTATGTATATCCAGATACAATAGGTTAGTATGTAGTTCTCCAAGTAATTATAGAATGGTTTAGGTATCCTTACTAAGAATAGTGGGTTTGAACCATAGCTGTCTGTCAACCAGTCAAGACTCAATTTTGCTCCTCCCATTGATGTAATCCAGGCAATTTAACGGAGCATCTGGGTTGTGGGTGGATGGTGGTGCGAATCAAAATCCGGGTTAGTGGGTCACCCAAGGATTCAAACAAGGCGTCACCGTACTCCAACAAGGTCACGTGGATGTACCCAGAATGTGTAATCGTGGGGATATTGGGCCAAGTGGTAGCGGGAAATCAACTTTCTTGAGAGCTCTCAACCGCCTATGGAGCCTCCCTTTTCTGGCACAGTCTTCTTGGATGGTAAAGATATATGTGAGTTAGATTGTGCTGAGCCTTCGCCGCCATGTTGGGATGTGTTTCAGCCTCACTGTCTTTTTCAAAGGTCCTCTTTTTCTTATTGTTCTACTACTAGCTACTAGCTAGCATCTTAAAACCAGATAATTTCAGTTCCCAATTTTATTGCTAGCATAAAGTTTTGAGTGAGACCTTAATTACTTCTTGGTTTATGGTTCTATTAAAGAAAAGAAAAGGAAAGAACTGGAGTTATATGCTAATGGAATCAAATTAAAGTCCATACTTGTATCAAATCCCCAAGATAATAATATCAGTTCAATTTTGGCATATATTGAGTCTGCTTATATTAAGATGTGGCATTACTTGGAGGTCTAGTAAGTAATTTATGGTGTAATTATGCAGGCAGTGTTGCAGATAACATCCAGACTGAATGGACCACAGTTAAAGAGGAAAAAACTTGGTGACAATCAGATGTCCACAAATTGCTTAACCCTTGCTGATCTCGAATCTCGTTCTTCAACAAATGTGGCTGATGAGTTATCTGTTTGGTCAGGCTCCAAAGGTTGCACTTGCTAGGACCTTGGCCTAATGAACCACAGGTAAGAATAGTGTTTAATCACAACAATATAATGAAATTTAGCTGATTAAACCCGGATTTGTTTCCCAATCCTTTGAAGGATTCTGTTCTAAGATGAGCCAAACAGTGCACTGGATCATATTCAGAATATCGAGTAAGTGCTTGTAAGATGAAGAAAGATCACAACATGACAATGCAATCGTCTCTCACAGTATCCAAACAATCAGAAATGCTGATATGGTTTGCCATTACTTGTTGGCGGTGAATATCGTTGAAATCTAAAACCGATCCCAACTCTCTGAAGCTTAAGGCCATCCCCATGCACAAAGGTTTCTCCCAAATTAGCTCCTAGTTTCTTCACTAATTTTATGCCCAGTGTTTGATAGAATGATAAGTATGAGTTTGCCATGTTGACTAAAGTGGAAACTATTTCTGGTCTCACATTAGTTGAGAGTACAGAATATCTCATCTTTCAATCTGTTGGTAATTCATTTTTTCAAAGTAAAACCTGGTTCATTAAGAATGGATGTTTTAACATGACTGAAATGTATGAATCCTCAAATTCAAATAATTTCATCTATTAACATTATGTGGATGTCAATGCCAAACACATAATATATATAGTATATAATATATTCTCCCGTCAAGCCATCAACATGAGGATAGATTTGAGGAGACTGTTGCGTGCTAGAAACCTTGCACTAACACCCAAAGCTGTACCAACACTGATCGTCTTGTGTTGGGGCATGCCGAAATTGGTTCTTCACCAGAAACTGTGCTTCACTGGAAACTGGTGCTTCAGTAGGTGTGAGAGTATTTGATGGAGATAGTGTTGAGGGACATACATCTTCCTCGGGCTAGGTGCTTCAGACGTGTCGGGCTAGCAGGAGTGTGTCGGTCGGGCTACGCAAGGAGAGTGCATGGTCGGGCTAGCAGGAGGGTGCTGGTCGGCTAGCAGGAGGGTTGCTGGCCGGCCCTAGCAGGAGGGTTGCTGGTCGGGCTAGCAGGAGGGGTGCTGGGTCGGGCTAGCAGGAGGGGTGCGTGGTCTGCTAGCACGGGGACCTTGGCCGGGTTGCAGCGGGGGCCTTGGCCGGGCTAGCAGCGGGGACCTTGGCGGGGGGCTAGCAGCGTGAGACTTGGCCGGGCTTGAAGCTGCTCAACTGGAGCGATGAAGGAAACTTTGCGAGAATTAAATGCCGAGAGGCAAGAATTTGTATGTCAATGGCCACAGCACAAACTGAACCAGAAAGTGAATGGAGAAGAAAATTGATCTTGGAATTCATTTTGGGGGTTTATTTTCTTTTATTTTTGTTATTTTTTTTTTCTCTTATTGTTTACTCTTTTTTTGTGTGTTGTGTGTGTGGTTTAAGTTCTTGAAGGGTAAAGAGGTTTTTATAATGAAAATTGTTGGATTGAGAAGTGAGAAGTTAGCAGTGTTGTAGGCTTATTTGCAGAGAATCCTGTTTGGGAAGAATGGTGAAGAGAATTTGTGGTAGATTTGTGAACATGTCATATTTCACGTATTAAATATGTGATCCGTAAAAATTATAATGTTATTGACTATTAAGGTTGTGAATTTTTCATTATCCAACCAATTGTTTTTTTTATTGTTGAATTGGGTAAAAAATAAAAAATACTAAAAGTTAATCTAAATATCTAACTTAAATATTTAAATATTTAAATTTAATATATTTATATAATATATATATATATGTATTTATATATGATATATATATATATATATATATATATACATACATATATATATTATATATATATAATATATATATATATATATGTATATATATATATCATATATATAATATATAATGTATCATAAATTATATATAATATGTATATATTATAATATACAATATATGTATATATATATTAATACATATGGTATATATATATAACATATTGTATATATATATATACATATATGTATATATATTTTACATATATATATCTTTACATAATATATAGTAATAATATGTATATATTATATATATATATGATATATATATATAATATATATATATATATGATATATGTATGTATATGTTATATTATATGGTATATATATATATTATTATTATAATATGTATAATGTATATGTAGTATATATATGTATATATGTATATATATATAATTTATATAATGTATATATATATATTATTATATATATATATATATAATATATATATATATATATATATATATTATAATATATATATATAATATATATATACAAAAAGTATATCTAAATCTAAATATTTAAATATTTAAATACATAGATACAAAAAACCTTGTGGTCAACGGCATGAAGTGACTCTCCAAGTGGGGTTCATGGGTTTGAGTCTCATTGGAGACAGTATTTGACTCGTTGGCTTCAGTAATCCTAAATTAAATGGAAACATTAATCGTAAGTTCTAAAATCGTAATTATAAGTGTATTGCACTCCTCCATTATTAGTCCAATCTATAGTATTTGGGTTTTTTTTATAATATTATTTTAATCTAATATCTAAATCTAAATGTTTAAATATTACAATATATATATTAAAAAGTGAAATCCCTAACCAGCTTGGTTGGCGTGATGGCTGTGCACTCTTGTCCCTTAAGAGAGGTCGGGAAGTTCGAACCCCCTCTTGTATGGAAAAACCCAATCTGGCCAGCACTTTGCTCCTTAATTGGCCGGCCCGGTGCGAACGAGGATTAGTCTGAGTATGGTACGGGCCTTAAAGGTGCCTCCTACAGTTAGGCCTGCTCAGGACACCTTGTGGTCTAACCAAAAAAAAAAAAAGTGAAATCCTAAAATTAAAGTGGAAAACATTAATCCATAATTTATAAAATGTGAATTTTAAGTGTATTGCACTCTCATATTAGGTCCAATCTATAGTATTGTTGGGTTTATTTTATAATATTATTAAATCATTGCCTTTGGTTCACGAATTACAATATTATCTTAGATAATAGGATTATTCCGTTAAGAGGTAATGCGAGATTTTGAGATTGTAAAATTACTTTATGCGTTTGGTTTAGATTGTTATAATACAATATTAACTTGTTTTGTTAAATGTTATATTTTAGATTATATATATGAATAAATTAATATAACATCTTAACAAACAAACAAATAAATAAATTATATATATATATACTATATATATATAATATATATATATATATATATATACTAAATATATATATTATATATATATATATATATTATATATTATTATAATATATATTATATATATATATTGGTTCCCTATGAGGTCATGTCTTCCGGTGCGGTCAGTGCGGCATAACATCAATTTGGTATGTATAAATGCACCATACATTGTTTGAAAAATACACCAAAATGAAATGTCAAAAATACACCTTCCAAAAAAAAAAATACACCACACATAATTGTGTATTTTTTGCATACCTAATGGTGTATGCCGCACACGGGAAGACCTGACCTCACAGGAACCTAATATAATATATATATATATATTATATATATTATATATATTATATATATATACTAGACAAAGGATCAAATGAGGACACTTTCTTACATGAGGTCTGTGGATTAATATTAACATCTTCGCTTGATGTGTGACTGATTTTTTTTTGTTATAATTTTTTTCCTTTTAAATTGTTTTTACCGTCAGTATATGTTGGGGTGTTTTGGTCTTTGGGTTTTTTATTACTTTTTCTTTTTCCTTTAATTAGCGTAATTTGCATGTTTTTAGGTTGTTTATTAATGGTAATTAAGGATATGGTGTGATGCCATTTGTGATTCTGCATTCACCTTTTATATGTTTTTATCTTTTTCATTTTTGTCAGTTGCGTTTCTATGTGTTTTGACGTGGGGTTTTCCCTTCTCATATTGTTCGTGAGTTCATTTTGTGAGGATTTTGGGTCTATGGATTCGCCAAGTATGTCACTGTGTTGATATTTTATGTACTGGCATGTGTTGTGCATTGGTGTTCACTGTAATTGTGCATTTAGGGTGGTTTCTTGCTAATTTCAATCACTGTGGTTGTGGGGGTGTGCATTGTTCAACGGTTTCTGTTTGCTTTGTGTTTGTAGTTCATTTTTTATTTTTAACGGGCAGCGTGTTTGCTTTCTGTATATATTTCATTATCGCATTGGCAAGAATGGTATAGTCATGTAACTCTTGAGGTTAATCGTGACTTGTGATCGAAATATTTCGGATAGTAACTTAAAAGCATTTTCGTCACTCTTTTTTAATTCGTCTTTGTCATGTGTTTTCCGTTGTTTTTTTTTTTTTTTTTCTGATGCGCTACTTTTTTTATTTTGTTTAATCACTATGTCATTTTGTTTCAGTTTTCCATGCATTTTTACTATTATCATTTTGTTTCAATTTTCCTTGCAGTATTACTGTTGCGCATTTTGTTTTCTTTTTATTAAAATAACGGTTTAAGGTGATGTTTCTTTCCATTAATTGTTTTTGGTCCTTCCTTACACATTGACGAAACATTCTAGTGCACAACCTGCATGTGACATGTGACCTCCAGGTACTGTGCACCATTGCAAATCACACAGGTGCACATATGCACCTTGACTAGTTCTCTTGTCCCGCAGAATTGATATCATTTTCACCTTTTTAGCGTCTAGTTTTCCAAGTAACAATGAATGTGGTGTGAAAAATCATTTCGATTATTCCATTACAATCCACTTAATGAATATAACAACTTGAACTCACCACTTTAAATAATTTTAATCGTTTGGACCTAACTCAACTTGTTCATGAAGATTATTCAAAATGATTCCTTGCGGCTCAGTTTACATGATTTCTCTAACAATTAAAACAATATGATTACATGTATCGTAAAAAATAAAAACCTTCTCTCTGAAATTATTATGGTATTCTGGTTTTCAGAAATAAACTAAATGCATTAATACAATCCATGAATCTGCATACTTGCGCACTGGTCAAACACTTTGATGCACAACTACTAACACTTGCATGCAGAGGCCGGAAACCACCATTTTTTCCAAATACTTGCATTTTTCTAAAATAAACAAATTTAATATTCATACTGATCTTCTCAGAAGTAGTAAATCTCAAAAAATTAGTGTTCGCATGATTTTTTTACATAAGCCATGACACTAACAAAGAGTAATAGTAGTCCAAAAAGTTTTTAATTACTACATTCACTTGCATCTCAGACACGTAATCAAAACCATCATCTTCACACATTTGGTCCCATAATTACATCTCCTGCGAGAATACTTCAGTCTGATGGAATAGGGGTGAGCTTGCCAGGTTTTGTGCATGATGCTCATTACACTCACTAAGAAGAATGCCACTCATATATTCCATTCTAAGGGCTTCTATTATTGATGTGCCCCTTTGCTAAGCCCACACTCCCATTTTGTACAACTTGCTCCTATAAATGTCTCTATGTGTCTCATCGTATAACCACGCTATTGAAATTGGTATTTGTATCCCTCCATCGCATTTGCATTCTTTTCAGCTCTAACTGTAGAACTATAGCTCCCCTCTCATGATCTTTCAAATCATCTAGAAATGTACCCATCATGTCCTTTTGTTAACATACACAACTATAATTAATAATTGAATTCCATCATGCATCCCAGACTATCATGACGACTGGCACAGTCCAATTTATTTTCTTAATGCACACTACACATGGCAATGCACATTTCACAGTTAACTAAATGCACATTGTTTGCGACTACCCTTTACACTTTCAAGTAGTTAGTGCATGCGTTGGAATTCAACACACAATTACACCTTTTTGTCTTCATAATGCTCGCTAAATATACTTAGGAGCATTACGTAGTTGAATAATTGCACAATTTTTATCCCTAGACTAGCACATTACTGTTGTTATTGCATGAACTGGTATTCATCACATGCTTGCACACAACAAACTATCTATAATGCATGCCTCTAAACCACATTTGTGCACATACGCATGCACTGTATTTAAATATCATTTACAACATATTCCAAAATCCTATACTGTCGAATGCTTACCAAATTAGCAGGGATCTTCCCATATTTCTTTTTTTTTTTTTTAGTTCGTGCTGACAAATTATCAATGATTTTCATTTATTCCCTTTCGCATCCACAAAAAAATGACGAAGTATGGGAGTCGTGAATTATTGAAAAAATAAACTGCATGACCATATTATCAATAAGACTTTTAGGAAGACAAAAAAAAAACAAAAAAAAAAAACAAAAACAAAAAAAAAAAAAAAATTTCCTCTCCCCATTCACAATCTCATCGCCGCCCGTATCTTCTCTCATTCACAACCCTCCTCCCAAGCTCAGAATATGTTATTTTTGTTCATTAAATAGAAAAAAAAAAAACCAACCAGTATACTCTGCATTCACAAACACCCTCGACGTCGCTTCACTACCCCCACACCGTTATTCATCCGCGATCTCAAACCCACTGCCCCTCCCAGAAAGTAAAAAGAGCAGCACACAATTATTAGATGCTCTGTGAAAATGGTACAGTGCACAATAGTTTCGTTTTTTATTACATCAAAAATCAAAATCAATTCCAAAAAAAAAATAAGATACATTGTGAACTCCATTCACTGCATATTACACACAGTAGTGGCGAAAAAAAAAAATTGAACAAAGTCTTACAGATTCTAGACGCAGCTTCTAATAATGCTTGTTGTTGACTTCTCCGAGGTGTGGTATCAACCATAGCTTCCGGTTGTGTCATACTCTCCCTTCTCGTTAGATTGTACAAGGAATTTTGGTTGAATGGAATGCGCAATGCCAAAACTCAACTAGAGAATCGGTGTTTTAACCTTAATGGAAGTCAAACGGGTTATTCGCACTTTCCATTCACGTCAATTCCCCTTCAGATTCCATTTACCCTTTTACCCCTACATTTATTACTTCTACGGTTTTTACCAATTTTAGTGGGATTTTAATTACTAGTTTTGTGCATTCTGAGCCATTAGATTGTCTCATCCAACGGATCAAAATCAGCCACAATCCTCACCTAAGGCTCTGTCCTCACTTGATCCTCACCCTATATATATATATATATAAAATATATATATATTATATGATATATATATATATATATATATAAATATTATATATATATATATAAGTACCAAGTAGCCTAAGAGTGTCCCTGGTACTAATTGTTGTTTTGTTCGATTAGTCCTTATACCGTTTATTCTGTTTAATTTAGTCATGTACTTTAAAAAGTGGTACAATTAAGGACAATAGTTAACGGTGTTATTACCGTTAACTTAGGTTACGTGGCATTGACATCATCATTGTCACATTCAAATGATATTTATTATTCCTACTCATATATTACTTTATAAATATTTAAACTTAATTACTTTAATCACCAATATATTAAACTAGTTATGTCCAAAATAAATAATTACAACCATGTTCCTAATGCGATTTGGACACTTATGTCAGTATGCTGGATTATTTATTTTGGACATATAGTTTATATATGTGTTACGCCATGTCAACGCCACGTAAGCTAAGTTAACAATAATATTAATACCGTTAAGTTATTGTCAACTTAGTTTCAACCATTTTTAAAGTAGAGGGACTAAATTAGAACATAATTGTAAACAGAATTGAATAATAATATTAATATTCAAAATTCTGGTTACATTGTATAAATCAATGCAAGTGTGGGTACTAAGTCTCTGATGACCTCTGATTCTTCAAATTGATGCTTGAAACACTCCACCATTGAAGGGCCTCCGAGTTGTCAAGTGGATGAATCTTCAAAAAAAGGGCTTGTATATATACTTGTTCTTTCTTGAAGGGCCTCCGGGTTCAAATGGTTGATCGTTCGATAGAGGTTTGGATCAACATGCATCAACATATAGAGGAGGAGCTTTTTACTTTCAGATCACGATTTTTATTGTGATCTGTGAATAAACTGATGTTCTTTCTATGATTTTGTTCATAGGATTGTGTGTGTTTACATAGAAATAAATGCCCTATTTATAGGTGTAGTGATTCAGAGTTTTGATAAGCTCAAATCTTTTGATTTATCTAGATTAAACAAATTAGATAATATCAAACTTATCCCAAATATTCAAATATATTTTTTCAAAGATAACTAATATTGATAAATATCAATATTATCAAAATTTAAGTGTCTACAATAATAAAGGTACAAGAATTAAATTGAACAAAAATTATTGTGACAGAGACTTTAAAGTAATTTGACTATTATAATATATACAATCTAACACAACAAATAAAGTTTCCCTAACCAGGAAACAAAAAATGTGCGTGTAATTGTTTGTTGAAATGAAGGGTTCATATTATTTTGAGTTTTAGTATATTTTTAATGATCTTCCTTGTTTACCCTCTATTATATTATTTTCTTCTCTTAAATAACCTTACATTCCGTTAGAATAAACTTTAGTAACGGAGTATTCCGTTAACTATTTATAATTCTTAACTTACTCTTTAATTTCGTAGAAAGGTTTAGGTCCGAATCTCATCACAATCAGAGTAAGCATAATGGTTAAACATATACTAACGAATATGTTAAAAAAAATACAATGTAAAATTTAACATAAACTTTGTTCAAATAATTAGTTCGACTAAATGCATAATATTTAACGTTTAGCATCAAAGATTATAAATCAAGAATCTTGAAAATCATTTTCTTGTATTAACAAAAAAAAATTAGGTTAAGTTTTTTATTTTTTTATTTTGATTATTTAGAATTAGATATTTATAATGCCGTTATTAAAAAAATTACATTAAAAAATTTTAAAAATATAATTTCATTAGTTATATTATCTTTATTTTCTACCATTTAAAGATTCATTACTTTCAAATCATTAATTAATTATATTTACTATATTGTCCATTGTATCGTTTTACATTATCTTGTAATTAAATATCAAAGTTATAATACAAATATGTTATATATTTATTTACATATATTTTATAACAAATATAATAAATATTAATAGTTTGTTCAATACTTTCACATGATAATCTACGACATTACTGCCAATATGAACATGCGTTTGCAAGATAAAGAAGTTTATAGTACAACTAAGATCCAATTCATATACACAGCAAT
>VALG01006432.1:0-21834 GCA_009835305.1 Ipomoea purpurea
CATAGTGTGAATTTCAAGTTTAATGTATACTTAGCAATTTAGTATACTATGATCAGGTGTTGGATAGGACTGGTAAAGGGGTCCATGTATGTACTTGATGGTGGGGTGGGAGATTGTTAAGTAGAGAGGCGGTAAAGTTTGAAGGGTCGTCGGTGCAGTATTGTCTCGAATAATGTTTAACGATCTATAAAAAGGAAATAAGTTGTCTTCACTACTAACTATAACTTTTGGCTTGAATAATAAATGTTTAATTCTAACAATACCATTGTTGAAAAAATCGCTAAGCGCCCTATAGGTGTCTGAGACGCCTAGAGCGCTTAGGCGGGCCCCTAGGCACGATTTTTGCAAGTAGTGAACAATACTAATCAAAATTAATTGGTGCAATTATTGGATATTATCGGTAAAAAGGCCATGTCTAGTATCCGTGACGATGAAGATTCATGTCTACTATTCAAGGTTGCATATTGGTACGTTAACGTGTCTATTATTTCCATTAAAAAAGTAAAGAAAAAACAATAGAAAGCATGAAGTACGGAAAGCAAGCATTGTGGTGGGTAGCAAGAATCGTGAGTCTTATCTTCCATCAAAAAGTGGGCGTTTGCGTCAACATTGTTATCTTAGTCGCCAAATGGCATGTCATTATGTTTTCTCGTACACACGCAAACTCAAATCCCTTTTACTTGTAAGATTTATCCACAAACATAAAAAAGGAAAAAAAGAGTCAAAAATTACAAAGTGAGTAGCAAAATCTATGGTTTGAATGTCGGAAAATTAATATGTAAATTCGGGTCCACCTTGTAAAGGTGATTCCGAGTCAAAAGATACACAATTTACCTTTAAAAAAATTATAATTTGTGATTATAAATGTCGCCAAATGGTATAACAACGGTGGAATGTCGAGTATGATTCTTTAATTTAAATGCGACAAATAGGTATGACTATTGCTGGCTTTATTACAATGTAGTATATGTTCATATGCCTTTCTCAACCTACTGAAACACAAAGAACCAAGCTCGAACTCACAACCTTCTAAATGAAAGTTCAACCCGGGAGCTATTAGACCACATAGTCTTGGACCCTTGGTAATAATATTATTAATTATTGTTGGGTTCGGACTACTATTATTGGTTACCGTTCCAAAACTCCTTACATTAATAACTTGCCGTCATTTACAAAGAGAAGATATTAACAAAAATCAAGTTTGTGATATTTAGACCCAATAATCATACTCTACATACTTTGGTTCTCTATCCCGATCATGGTTTTCCTACCCCAGAGGGAAAAGGTACTTCCCTTTTGGGCCGGTTGTGGGTGAAGAGGGATTTGAACCCTGGATACCGTGGTTCGTAGCCACGTGCTTTAATCCCCTGAACTACATGTCCTCTGTCTCTACTGGATTTGTTCTAGTGAGTATCCTCAAAAAAAGGAACATTTCCTCTCACCAGCCATTTCGGATGTGAAAGCGCGTTTATCTCTACAAGAACAACACGTTTTATCTCTACAAGAACATCGCGTTCTAACCAAGTATCGTACGTAAATTGCTCCCGGTTGTTCAATCATTTGATAACCAAGAGTCATTATTTGATGATCACCATAGATTAGACTCAATAGAATTCTTTTTTTGTAAGGCCGAAAGTTGAACTAAGAATTTTATTTCTTCCTCATGAATTGAACCACTGTTCATGACCCCAGGATTCTATTTTATCATCAATCTAATCCTGTTCACGTTTTTTCTTTTTCTTATCAATGAATAGATCTCTTTACTTGTATGAATTAGATGTCTCATTTTTTATTATTTAAAAAAAAAAAAAAAAGATTCTTTAACCGCTGACACCTTAGCTAGCCGCTTCATGATTTGATAAAATAGCATGCATCCAAAAAAAAACACAAAAAATGTAGACGTTGATAATAGATCAACAGTTGATATTATAATATATAGTTAAAAGTGGGGTGGAGTGGCGGGTGGCGGAGCAAATTAAACAGCCGGAATTGAAGTAGAGTGTCCCATATATCCAACACTTAATTGATGGATGATTGTCTATATATATTTGGGGGCTGAATTTGATGCTACTTATCAGGCAGGCCTAGCTTAGCTTCAAACTACTTACAACAACAATACTGCACCTTGAAAACTGGCCGGCTAGGGTTTACAAAATGATCACATATATATGCATGCATGCACGCTTGAAGTTACAAGTTGCACCAAATTATTTATACCACTTGCATTGCTTGCTGTAAGTATATGATCATGGAGCTGATCGAGGAGGCGGCGGCGGCAGCGCTCGAGTTCCGGTGGCCGGAGGCGGCCGTTCAGTTTCACTGTTTGTTTGATGAGTGAGATGGCCGCGAGAGGTGGCGGTGGCCGGTGACGATGGGGCAACGGTCGAGGGTTCTTCCTTGCCGGTTTCTTGCCGTCTGATCTTGCTCCCGTGCTGCCTCACTTTTTACTCCCCGGATCAACTGCAATTTTATCCATTTTTTAATTCAAATGACATAATAGTTTTCTTTAGGTGAAAGAGGAAAATGACACTTTTGACCGATATGTACAGTGGAAAAATCACACTTTTTTGCAAAAATATAAAATAAAGAGGAAAATGACCCTTTTGAATGATATATATTCTTGAATCATTATTGTATGGACCATATTTTGTCTTCTATAAAATAATGTACATTCAGTACAAAAATAATGTACATTTAGTACAACGATATGTATATTGTATACATGGGATACTACATTATTTTTTGTTCTGAGTATACATTATATTGTTATTCATGTACATTCAGTACAAAAATAATGTACATTTAGTATATTAAAAATGTACTTTTGTTATGGTCCACATAAATTGTGTGGACCATGGTCCATACAATAATTTGCCTATATTCTTTCCCGTCAATCATAGGTAGAACTATCAAAACGGCTATAGCCCAGCCATACAGGTTGGCCCCAACTCGGGTTCTTCTAGAAATGGGCCGGGACAGCCTGTTTTTACACGAGTTGGGATTTTCCCGTTTAGGATGTATGGATGTTCTTATAATTGAGGGCGAAAATAGACTACATCAAATCATTAAGAGGTTAAAAGTGATATTTTCTAATATGACCTTATAAAACAAGTAGAATGGACTATATATATATGTTTTCCTATATATAATATATATATATATATAATATATATTATTATATTATATATATGACCTTAAATCACATAATTACTAAGCTAGGGTAAAAGAAGAATGGAAAGGAAGTTTTCTTACATATTTTCCACATTTCATGTCAGCATATATCACAATGAAATCCCCTTCCTGAAGTCCATTTGCCCGCACAAAATCACCTGTAAAGATGAAGCCGAATCAGACTTCAGACCAAGCTGATTGCTAGCTCGTATTTAAACATTAACGATATATTGATCTGTGTAACAAAAGGTTAACCTGTGTTTTCGAGAAGGGTACATCCTGCTTTTATTGTTTGGCCAAAACCTAGGGAAAACATAATAGAAATCGAACAATTTTTAAGACATTGAATTAAGCTCGACTTGCACGTACAACATATATATGTGTATTGAACATTGTAGTATATTTGTAGTGTTTGATGATAATTTTATACCTATACTTCATGTTCCACACGCGAGAAGTGCCAATGTCTTCCATGGCAATGGAAATTCCGTCTCTCGAATCAAGTTCGGGAAGTTGAGTTTCTGCCTCTTTCTGAATAGCCAATACAATCAGAAATTTAATTAAAGTGATTCTAAAGCAATGAAAACATAGTATTGGAATAGGATTATGTTTCATCATCATTAATATATGCTAATATCACTACTGCATATATATATATATAACACAATTGATGGAGATTTATATTACCTTTGGCAGCACAATTCTTCCAAGACTGCCAACATCGCTCTGCTTCAACACTTTTTGCAACAAAAATTTCAAATTCTTCTCTGGTTTAGAACCCTAATGAAGATACATATAGTGTTCAGTTGATATCACATCAAACATTCTAGCAAGCTACACTTTTTTTTAGTGACCAGAAAACTCGTAGCCACTACTATACATTAGGGCTAATCCTGTATTGTGACGCTAGCCCGCAAAGGATCAATAAACCAACTTAGGCTGCCACTACACTAGAGTGTGTTACGGGTACTGGGTAAATCCCCTTTATGACCCTAGTTGGCAACTTAGGTTGTCTATAGCTGACGGGTTGGGCTCGAACCAAGGCAATAAATTGCCCATAGCTGATGGGCTGGGCTCAAACCAAACCAAACCAAGTCGCTCACACAGCCCGATGTGGGGCGGACCTAATGGGTGGCCCGACCCGGCCCGCATTGACACCCCTACCCATAGGGATTGAACTAGCAAGCTATACTTCATGACAAACATGTATTCACCTGTCGTCGGTCCGATGAACTTTGCTTCTGATGGTTCTGTTGTTGAGCCGGAGGTGGTTGAGGTGCGGTCTCAGCTGGTGGAAGAACCACCATCGGCGGCGGAGCTTCAGAAGCCGCCGGAGACCAGTACACCCAATTCCCTAGATTGCTAACTTGATGGCAGTACTGTATCTACGCCCCATTCTCATTGCATGGTGAGGGTCGTAGTTCTGGGCGTGATGGTGGTGATTATTGTTGTGGTGGCGGAAATGGTGGCTAGAGAGTCTTCTCTGCCGCGCCATCCTCTTCTTCCTTGCTTCTTTAGTTGCAGAGGACCCAATCTCATCAACCTCTCGCCATTTCCGTCGTAAAGCTGGTAAGGATATTCGCTTCCGTACAAAGCCTGGGTTGATGACCAGATTCGCCGCTATTCTATTGTTATTGTTATCAGGATACGGATTGAACGACGGAGCTGCGGCGGCGGCCATAAATTCAGACGACTGCCAAGATTGAGCGGTGTCCACGGCGGCGGGCTGATGATGGTATTCTGTTGGATGAGGAAAATGGCCACTGTTCACGTGCATAGAGTGGAAGGAAGCACCGCCGCCACAGTTATAAGGATCTCCGATATTACTGTACCCAATAGCATGCGGCTGGAAAACGGGAAAACGGCGGCTGCGCGCCATCATGGCGGCGTTATTTGCGTCTGGGATGTAAGGTGCGGCGGGGGGAAGTCCATGGAGACGGAAAGAAACAACTGGGTGCAGTGTCTGCAGGGTTGAGAAAATGTTCTGCTTGAAAAGGACCGCCGCCGTTGATTGATGATCGGAGGCAGCGGCGGCCGCCGCCGCCGCTTCTTCTCGGCTGTTCTTCTTCTGAAGCTGGTATTGTTGAAACCCACTCAAGTATGAGCTTCAAGAGCTGCTTCTTTCCTTCCTTTGAGCTTCCAAGTCGCTTCGAAGCGCTCTCGATCGTCGAACGCTTGAGTTTAATGTTCCTCATATCTTCTGCAGAAATGCAATCTTTATTCTGCTTCAGCCAATCGAAGAATATCGCCGCCAGCTCGCCGTTCCCCTGGAGAAAAGACAGGTCCGCCGTATCCGCCGCCTTTGAATCGTCGTCTTCTTGGTTTTGTTGCAGTTCTTCGAACTGGGATCTCGCCGCAGCCGCCGCCTGCGGCGGCGGCTGCTCTTCTTGAAAATTCTCGGTCTGAAAAATGGAGATGGGGTCCCAAATATCGTCCCCGTTTATGAAGTCCATGTACCCCAAATTCTCCATGACATTGATGCAATCGTCGTCGGTGAAGCTATCTTCAGGCGGCGGCGGAACGCCGCCGGAAGCGTCCATGGAGGCGCTCGGCGTCATGGCTGCTGCACAGCCTGTTTGAAGGTGGAATTTTTTTGGCGGCGGGGTCTTCTTCCCCGTCGGATTTCAACACTGCCCATGAGGCGGCGGAGGAGGAGGAAGACGACGCCGAGGAAGAAGACGACGGCTTTACTACGCCGGCGGGGACGGAGGATGTGGAGGAAGAAGACGACATGCATGGGAAATCCGGGAGAGGAGGGAAGTCATTTACATCAAGATGCTGTTCTTCATCTACGCTCCCAGCCAGATCTCCATGGGATCAAAATCGCCACCTTCGCCGCCGTAAATTTCCTCCGTCGTCACCGCCTCCACCTCTCCGCCGCCGCCGCCCGTTGCATGCAGATTTGAATGTCACCATCCTTATCATATTCCCTCTTCATTTTCTTGACTCTTCCAGCCAATAATACAGTATTCTAAGTACAACACCAAAAATTAAACTATCAAAAAACTCATAAATTTCCCCTTCAATTCGCAGAATCGCAGGTTTAATTTTCGATGTTTACTAAGAAGAAGAAATTATTATTTTCTATAAAGAATAACACATATAGATAGATAGATAGATAGATAGAGATAGAGAGAGAAAAAGGAAACAGTATACCAAACAGCTGCGTACGTACGGATAAGGAGATCAGATGGGGTTTGTTCTGATAGAGATTAAGGAAGCAGGTTAACTTCAAAGGGGCAGACTTTCTCTCTCTATAATATTCTCACTATACATACTATATGTATCTAGTGTGATTTGCCACATAGAGCATCTGGCCAACTCTAACCCAAAAAGGAAGAAAATCCATCTCCCATACCCTTTACTAATTAATACGGACTAATCCCCAATTTTTTTCTCTTTTCTAAAATATTACTTACTGAACCAGGTGAATTAAATCAGTATGTATAATAATCAAAGATAAATATTACTTTTTGAACCAGTAAATTAAATCTGTATATATAATAATTAACAATTTTATTCAAAAAAATTAGTTTGTATAAAGATTATATATTCGATTTTTACTGATGTTTTTATTTCTATCCAACATACGAGCTACTTATATAATTCATAACTACTATTTAAAGATATACACATTATAATCTTTTGCTTTTACAAAATATTAAATTAGTCTAGTTGTCAATTGCTAATTGAACTCAGGCCTAAATCAACTTAGATTGTTCAAAGCTAATTAACTCAAATAAACAAAGTTAGTAGATTATTCAGATCGACATTAAATTTGTAATTTTATTGTTATTATTAAATTAACGTCGAGTGGCATGGAGTGACTCTCTTCGTTCATGGGTTGGAATCTCAATGAAGGACATTTGACTCTTTATGTTTCAATCAGTCGAACCTCAATGGGAGACGATTGACCCTTTATGTTTCAATCAGGTGAAAATTTATATTTAAATAGATGTTATATTATAACAGAGTTAGTAATATTAAATATGTATATAGTATATTTAATTGTTACCATATATGGTAAAAAGAAAATATTGATATGATGGTTGTTAGTTGTCGGCGTAATTTAATGTATACGGAAATTTTGGGTTTGGATATACGGATATGGTAATGTATTACGTATATTATTGACTGGCATGATAAGCAATAAGTTTTACATGAAAGCTAAGGAGATAGAAAATGATAATTTATAAAGTGTAAATAAAAGAATTGAAAGTGGATAATATATGGAAATAGGGAAACCAGGCGGAAGAGCAAAAGCTGGTGCCGCTGGTTTGGGATACTTATTCCCGGGTTCTACGCCACAGTCCATACGTTCTCACCCCACTGGTCATCCCAGCGGTGCCGCAGGCGATCAATGAACTCACCACCTTAATCAATTCTTTTATTCCCAACAAAGTTTGAAAAACCAGATTGCAAGCTGGATGGTAGCTCCATTCTCTGTCTAATAATCCATGTGAAAATGCGCCCAACCTAACTAAGTTACCTTCGTAATCACAAAGTCATAAATTAAATTTCTTATGAAAGTTGTATATTAACTTTCTTGATTTAAATTAATCAACGAATCAGATAACTTAAATTGGTGCTGGGCAAAAAGGGTCAATTACGTCCAAAAATAGGTGATTAAGGAATTGTTGAGCAGAGGTTGACGAAGGATCACGTTTAACATCTTGCATCTTGAAAATGTCGTAGTGTGATGTATAAAAGACAAATAATAAAGTTGCTCATTCTATGCAGGCTATAACTTTTGACCTAATTGTATACGTTTTAACAAGTGGTACTAGAACCAGGTCACAAGTAGGTGATGGGAAGGAGAATTGTTTTAGACTGGTAAATGGTCAAATTTAGTAATTTTTGGTGGTTTGGCTAATGGCTAGGAGGACTGTTGGGCGGAGGCGGATGTAGGATCAAGTCCAACATCTCAAAAATGTGATAGTATATAGGAAATAAAATTGTACGTGCATTTTGTGAGCTTATAATTTTTGACATATATAGTGATAAACGCTTAATCTTAAAAAATTAATTTATCTTGTTATAATCTTTTATTAATTATGATCACAATTCACAACGTAAAATTTATTCAGTACATACCCTTAAATAATGACCGGAATTATTTTTTTTTTTTTAAAAAGTCCATGTGGAAATGGTAAAATGGAGTAAAAACAGGGTGGCGTTGAATTGCTTAGTTCAGAGGGCTTGTCGCCATTCGTGGGCGAAGCGGCGAGGAGCGGTTCCTCTCTCTACGTGTCGTCTCGCCTCTGACGTACGTTACCCGTTTAGCGAAGAGAGCTCCAAAGCCAAAAGCCGTCTGTCTGCTCCGCTTTTTCTCGCCCAATGGCTACGTCCGGCATTAACTCCGCGCTCGCCAAGCGGCGGATACCAAGACGGAGTTAAAGTTAATTCAACGGACTTTTAATTTATACGTCTCTCCGTTTCCGTTTCCGTTTCCTTTCCACCGCTATGCCCTTTTTAGCTCAACTCGATCGTGTGCGGGCGTCGTCTTCGCCGTTACGTTCCGTTGGGCGTATTGGAGCTCAACGCCAATTAGCCAATTCTATGCCCCTATAGTTCAATCATGAACGTTACAATGTAGTGTACTCTACTATATTATACTATTTATTTAATTTAATTATAATGTGGAACCAAAAATAACATAAAGTATAATAATGAAATTAAAAGTGGATAGATGGATGGCTTCGAAATTTAGAGTATTGGTACGTATGTGATGATGGAATATTGACAATTGGCTTAATCGAGTCGGTCCACCGCTCCAACTTAATAATATGGGCGATCTCGCGAGAACTAATTAAATCAGTACATGTGTGTCTCTGACTAATGTGAACATTAGTTATTGCATTCACACGGAAATTTTGTTGTTATGCGAGTGATGAGATGAGACAGCGTTATTGCGTTACAATAAAGTCACTGATGTTTTGATTATGTTTAATAATGCTTTTCTATATGTTGTACTTAACATTAGTATAAATGATAGTCCCTTTACATTGATGTTCTCATATTCGATTTTATGTTTGTTTGGCAAACCTAGCTGAAAAGGTAGCTGATAAGCTATAAGTTTTGCCAAACAAAGTTTTAGATGTTTGTATTGTGATGTTACTATGTCATTTCAGCTACAAACTCTTGTACTTGGATTACTTAACACTTAAGCTGATAATATAGTAGAGTCAGATTGTTTAAATTTGTGTGTATCTCTTAACTCACTTTCTTTAGATCTTTCCTATATTGGTTTGGGTGTTACGCAATGTCATATGGTTGCTAGGGATATTGGGAAACGTTTTTGTTCACGATATCTAGAAGTCAGTGAATCAAGTCGCTCATGTACTTGGAATCTTCCCCTTGATCACAAGCCAAATGAAAATCTTGACCTTCTCTATGCAGTTGATTTTCCAGATCCATGTGTATCCTCTTCTTCAGTGTCGTCACCTGAAATCGACCTGGTTCCTCGTATGTCCTAGGTTCGTGAGTATTTTCCCAACCTCTTTGTATTTCTAACTTCTTTAGAATCTTAAGGATTATTGATTTTGTAATTAGCTTCCAAAAAAAAAAAACTAATAATATTGTTAATCATACGGAGGCTATATATTATTTAACACCCATAAAATATTGTTGATAATTGCAACAAGAGCAAGAAATTAAATCATTAATACATACATAAAAATGAAGAAAAAGATTTAGTAGTTTGACTAATGCTTACGTCCTTTGAGAGAAGAATATCTTTTATTGATTTTGATGATAATATTAAAAATTTATAATTACAAACATCATCGATAACTTTACCATAATTTACAAGATTATATCAAGTACAATACCGTTAGGTACTAGTGCACTACTCCTACAATAATTACAAACATCCATATTTATAGATAACTTTACAATAATTTACAAAATTACATCAATACTATACCGTCAGACACTACTCCGAGACCCCCAACATATTCAATGAATACAATTCAAGTTCAAACATGAAGATCGACAGATGTTTTCACTTAGTTTTGCTTCGCTTTGCTCTATTAAACTCCAATACCTATCATCTCTTAATAATATATGACTATATGAGACACAATAATATTATTGATGGGCATAAAAATGTACCCAACTGGGTGATGACATCAGTTCAATTGGTCAGCCTAGGCAGCCAAACATATGCACATACAAAGGGGAACACCACGATCCTGGGAGCAAATTAGGAAATTATCTTATTTTGGTTCGGAAAATAAATTAATTGATAAAATTTTAAATCATTCGAGAATCAAATTAATTGAAATTTAAAAAAAAAAAATAAATAAAAATTAATAAGTATATTAACAGTTAAAAAGTAATTGAAGGACAATAATATTGATTAACTCTAAAATTTATATGTGCATTATATTTTTCTACACACTCTTAAGTGTGAACGCACGAGAAACGGTACGTGCGGCGTTGAATTCAAGAAGTTAGAATTTGGCGTAGTTGATGACGACGACCAAAAGAAAAAAGAAAAATAATTAAAAAAACGTATAATTATAAAGGGTTAAATTCATTGGGTTGATGCCGGGGTCCCGGATAGGAATTTAAATCCGTTTTCCAGCTGTCATGGTGCCACGCGGCAGCCATGCAGGCAAAGATGACATGCAACTGTAACAGTTCATCGTGACGACAACGTTACAGTATAGTCAATACAGAGAGCTTCTCTCTTTAAAGTCTTCACTATAATCCTTAGGAGAGGTTATGGGCTTGGGCTTCTTGGTCTGAGTTAGTAGGCTTGAATAGATTGAGTTTGTTTTTCATGGGCCTATTGGCCTGGCCCAAAGCCACCAATTAATCTCATTCAGACACCTGACGAGACTAATGTAAATTCATGTTTTGGTCTGCCAAAAATGGTCCTTTCATACATTATGATTGTTACTACATTTTAATGTAAGATCAAGAAGTAAATAAAGAAAATGATGCTTTTAATATTTTGAATAATTGATTTATGGGGTGTTTGGTTGTTAGTTGATTAGATTAGTGGATTTTTTTTTTTTTTGAATGCTACTAACCCTATTACATTGTAGTATCTGTGCACAATTGAATCATTTCTTCCGTTTCAATATATATAATATATATGCTATTTTTTGTTTTATTGGTTTAACAAAGCCGAGCTGACTGGTTTAACTCGGCTAATTCGACCAAAATAGACGAGTTAACTCGGCCGAGTCAGCCAAGTTAGGCGCTAGGCAGTCAGTCGCTAGACGAACGCCTAAAAAAAAATCACCATGATCTAGGGATGCCTAGCGCCTAGGCGGGAGTCTAAACCGATTTTTGTAACAGTGATATATACACATACCACACATACACAACACCACCATACACATGTTATATATGGTAGTTGGGTTGTGGATGATGGTTTGAATTTCTCAACACACACATACATGTATATATAGAAATTAGATTGTGACTCGCACGGACAGTTTAGTTGGTACTCAGATTGTAAATTGTAGATAAAAAAGTATTATCAAAATATCGCAATAACAGTGCAGAAGTTACCCTTCCACCATCTTGTCGAGTCGAGGTTTATGTGGACGCTTTTAGTGCGGGGATTTCAATTCAGATCACCTTTAATTTGTGGGCAAGAAATTGGGTTGTGGTTGAAGCTAAGGTTTGAATTTGTCATAAGTGATGTATACCAGTCGTAATAGATGACCCTTTAAAGGAGAATTGAATTTACCAACAGTGAACTACCAACCTGCCATTGCATTTACTTCCCTCACAGAAGTAGCTCATGCAATGTTGTAAAAACATATGCATTGTTCTGTCCAAATCACTACCACACTCTTCAAATTCCAAACAAATATATACTTACACACACACACACACACACACACACACACACACATATATATATATATATATAGAGAGAGAGAGAGAGAGAGAGAGAGAGAGGGGGAAGGGATCAGGTGTGGGAAGGGGCTTCTCATGCGGTTGTGCGGATGAAAGCACATTAAGCATTAAACTAACGTACGTAATTTAAGTACACAACACACACACATTAAATACACAAACAAAACACCTTAAGAACACAAACTCACGCACCTTAAGCATAAAAATCACCAATCTTAAGCACAAACCTCACGCACCTTAAACACAAAACTCATGCACCTTAAAGTTTCAACAACTACTCACATTAAGCACAAAACTCACGCATCTTAAGCACAAGACTCAAGCACCTTAAGTACAAAACCCACGCACTTTAAGCACAAAACTCATGCACTTTAAGTTTAAACAACTACTCACATTAAATACACACCCACGCACCTTAAGCACACAACTCATGCACCTTAAGCACGAGACTCACGCACCTTAAGTACAAAACTCACGCACCTTAAAATCGCACAACTGCACGAGAAACATTCACCCGCACTGAAACTTAATTTTATATATATATTACATTCAACCTCAGTTTGACTGTTTGATGTTTTACTTTACCCATATATATACACCAGTCACAACATGTAGCTTGTATAGTTGCATGCATCTCTCTTCTTTCAACCCCCATTCAATGCCCAATGTCATAGTTAGGTGATACAGCAATATTCCTTAATGCAAAGTTTGAATTCCTGCGCATGGCACTTATTATGGCCTCGAAATTCGTAATTTTTACTGCCTCATTATTAACCTCTATGGTTAGAAAATGTTATATATTTACACTTGTAGATCAGAGTATGTAATCTAGATGCATGCTATCATCGAGTAATTCTCATGTTGGTTAATTACATGTGTTTGGTTGTATTTTACTAGTGGTTCATGACTATAAAAATTATTGTTATAGACACTATATATCATGTAAGGACCAAAATGGGGAATTCTTAATAGAAATATGAGGATTTGAATTAGTAAATCTTGGTTTGACCATCAAAGCAAAGGGTAAATATTTAAGATTAAGGATATTTTCTCTCAATTTAATTTCTTAATGTAATAAAATTGTTTTCATTCATTAACTACAATCAATTAATTTATCCTACTCTCAATTAATTTTGTAGCGCATTGTCTTTCTAGTACTATTTTCTTGTGGTATGGCGGTTTGTAGGCTATTCAGCCTCGAACAAAGTTTAAATTTAGACCGAACAAAATAGTGAAAGGATAAATTATTGTGATTCGGTAGTCCATTAGTGAAAGATCCAGCAATTGTGAAATAGAGTTAATTTCAGCAATGGTCCTCCGACTATATTGATTTTTCAAAATTAGTCCCCAACTTTTAATTTGAACAACTTACGTTCCTTGACTTTCAATTTCTTTTCAATTGAAATCCTTTCGTCAAATTACGGTAAAGTGGACTTTAAATAAAAGTGTAAATTAGTCATTTCATCTGTCTAATATATAATTCTTCGTATTTCTTCCTTGTATACGCCACTTCGGTCATCAGATTTACTTAATTGCTTAACCCCTAATGGACTTTTGTTCTTCGAGTGGATATAGGAATTAAGCAATTAAGTGAATCTGATGTCCGAAGTCACGCATATAAGGAAAAATACAAAGAATTATATATTAGGTAGATAAAATGATACTTTACCCTTTCATTTAAAGTCTAATTTACCGTAATCTGACGAAAGGACCTCAATTGGAAGGATATTGAAAGTCAAAGGACGTAAAGTGTCCAAATTAAAAGTTGAGAACTAATTTTAGAAAATCAACATAGTCTGAAGACCATTGCTGGAAGTAACTCTATGAAATACAAATACTACACTTCCCAGTACATACTAGCTACTCTGCCAGATGTCCACAATGTAACCCAACATACAAACAAAGCTAAGCTGGCAGCTGGATGGCAATCCAGCAACCTAAGCTCTTAGTAAAAGCTTTTTGTTTAACTCCATTCAATGTTTCTACCTATCCACTGTAAGTCTGTAACCCTTTTTTTTGCCTCTATAAATGCAACCCCCCAAAACTCTTTCAGCCATCAAACTTGTAAAGAAAGGAATATCGGCAGTGAAAAGAGAAAGAAAAATGGCGAAGCTATGCATCACTTTCTTCCTTCTCGCAGTTGCAGTTCAGGCGACGTGGGCCGCCAGAGAAGTTCCCGGCGGCGGCAACGAAAAAGGGCTGAAAGACCAGAAGAATTACTACTCGTACGGCGGGCTGGGCGGCACGAGTGGGATGGGCAACGGCGGCCTCCCCTTCGGCGGAGTCATGGGTGGTATGGGAACCGGCGGTAATATCGGCGCCCTTCCTTTCAACGGAGGTGTCGGCGGCGGCATGGGGGTTGGTAACATGGGCGCCGGAGGAAATAACTTGCCGGCTTTCGGTGGCGGAAATAACATGCCAGGTTTCGGTGGCGGAAACATGCCAGGTATCGGTGGCGGCGCTGGTGGAGGTGGCGCCGGCGGTGCCGGCGGTGCCGGTAACCTTCCGCTTCCCTGAACAAGTTTAGTTTTACTACGTACGTGGAGTAGATCAGATGAGAAACAATGGGCACTGTCGTCAAAGGTGGGCGTGGTTTGTGAGAGAGTGTGAGTTAGTTTTACGTAGTTACGTACGTTAATTACGTTGTTTCCTAGTTAATAACGTTGGGTGTGTTTGTTTAGTATCTTTTCCAATTTCCCATTATATCATAATTATGTTCTTATATTATAATTATTAGTCACTGTTTTTTACAGTATCATTGTTCTGTATTTCTATTTCTTTTGCATGGGCAAACAGGTGCTTATTGCATGCATGCATGCATGGTAGGCCAAATAATTGAAATATTTGATAATAATGTTCATATCGGAAAAGGATGGTTAAGTTTACGTGAACTATAGTCATAGACAATTGGACTCAACATCATAACTTCACCTACCAATTTCATTTAATTTGGAAAATAACTAAATCAACGCTTCTTACTCTCAAATTATACTCTCTCTCACAAATTATTGATGTAGACATTTTTCCTAAGACTCCATAATAAAAAGATTTTATCATTGTTTGGCGTGATAGGGATCGGAGTATAAGTGAGAGAGTAAAATTTAGGGGTACATATAGTAGAACTCTTAATTTAAGTATTCCTCCAAAAGCCTGAACCCCAACCTTAAGGGTCTCCGCACCCCGGCCCGACAGAGCATTTGAGAGATGTAAATTATGATGACTCAGTGTAACTGAACATGAACCACAGAGGCTAGACCAGTGCTCACTGCGCACAAGAAGCCCCCCTCACTTTGAGAGGTTGTTCCCACACTGCCGCTAATGAGACACGATAATACTCATCAAGTATGAAGTATCACGACACGTTGAGCTAAATTTGACCATCCATAATACTTGAATCAAACTATTTACTAAGTCTAATGATTTTATTTTTTTTAGTGTTAATTTCATTTTTTTTTTGTCTTAAATTTATAAATGAAAGTCCACTTTTGGTCCTTTTCTGTCAAAACATCATCATTTGGTTCTAATATTATTGTGGCATGACCATTTTTTGTTTTCTGTCAACAAAATTGTTAAAATGTGATTAAATGCAATGACATTTTGATCTTTACAAAGTATAGGTCGTTGACTCACTATATTTTTATTTTTTATTTTTTAAAAAAAATATCCATAATTGAAGATCTAAATGCCTTGTATTTTACGAAATTTAAGCGGTTTTGTTGATGGAGGACAAAAAATGGTCATACTACGATAATACTAGGACCAAATTGGAGATGTCTGAAAAACAATCGACTAAAAGTCAACTACCATATATAAATCTATGACCAAAAATGAAATTATTTTTTTTATTACATATTTGTAAATATATAGTTATCAACTTACAATTTTGTACAAATATGTTTATTAAAAAAAACACTAACAGCGATATGATACACAGTTTGAAACTTTGAATCCTACCAAGAAAAAAAAAAGTATGATTTTGTTGTGAAAAATACTATACATATCGTGATTTAACTCGATGAAGAAAACAATAAATACTTTGTAAAATTGCATTAAATTTGAGTTGATTGAATTAAATTGGAGTGTTTGGAATTGATTGAATTCAATTACACCCCTATGCAACACGTACAATCAACACAATTAAAGCTTGTCAGATAATATATACTCAACAACTCTAATAAATTCAGTCTACCAATATTAGTACAAGAGAGTGAACATAACCATTCTACAAATTACTCCAAATTCATAGTTTCTAACTTTCTATAATTCCATGTATAAGGGGTGGAGATCTTTATAGGCAGTGACCATTTTTTCCATTGTAAATTTTCATATTCGAAAGATTTTTTTTTTAAACAATAAAAATATCTTTTTTTTGAAGAATTTAGAAAATAATTAATTCATAAAATTGAGCCAAAAGCAGTGATGTGAGACGGGGCCATGTGTTCTCACATAGTAACAGATGGCTTACAGATTTCATCAATGTTGTGAAGCAGAGCTTTAATGTTTACAGAAAGCTGATATAAAGGGGAAGAAGAAGCATTGAATGCCACCGTACAAATTGAGAAAGTAATTCTTCACTACATGTAAAGCCCCTCAGGGACACCCTCTTTCTTCTTGAACATCACCTTGTCCTTGGCTTTCTTGAAATCAGCATGAGTTACCTGCAAATTTGGGAAAATACTTGGGGTTAGATCACACTTCATAACCAACCAACATTTGGGAAAGTAAATCGAGACATGTTTTTACCTTCATACGCCGCTCTCTTAACGCGAGCAATCCAGCTTCAGTACAAATGGCCTTGATATCGGCTCCAGAAAACTCGTCTTTGGTCATCACAAACTCTTCTAAGTTGACATCATCAGCCAAAGTCATCCTTGCTGTGTGTATCTAATGACATAATCAAAACTTCTACTTAAACACGAAAAGAGGAACAGGTAGTAGTTATGGGTGAATCACTCTTTTGCAGTTTTGTACTAAATGTGATCGAGCCATGTGCATACCTGGAAAATCCTCCGCCTTGTTTTGATATCAGGAAGAGGAAATTCAATTTTCCTGTCAATTCTGCCAGGTCGAAGCAGGGCAGGATCAAGGCTCTCAATCTTGTTAGTGGCTAGGATTACCCTTCACATCTCCCCGTGAGTCAAAACCATCTAGCTGGTTAAGCAGTTCAAGCATGGTACGCTGAATTTCACGCTCACCACCCCGAGTGTGATCATACTTGTAGATGTTAAATGTTAACTAAGGATTCCACAACATTTTCAACATCCCCCCTACATATCAAAAGCTTACCTTTTGGTACCAACCGCATCAATTTCATCAATAAAGACAATAGCAGGTGAGAGTTCATCAGCAACCCTAAATAGCCTCTCTCACCAATTTGGGACCATCTCCCAAGTACTTCTGTATCAGTTCACTTTCCAACAACACGCAAGAATGGTAGCTGAAGTTGAGTTAGCAACTGCCTGAAGATCATTGATGGGGAATCTGTTAGAATATCTGTTCCTAAAATCATGAGGTAGTGAAGGAAAATGCCAGCCAAAAAGCAAATGCAGTGCACAGCATAGACTGCTCTTTTGTTTCTGTATGGTGGGGAACATAATGTTATAATACATGCTATAAAAAAATTTCACACATCAAAAGGGTGGATTCATGTCAACCCATGTAAATCAGCTCCATGCTATAAGGCAACTCATTTTATTTGCACAGTTTCATCTTTTCTTTACTATTCAAAGAAAATTATGTTTGTACACATTTCAACCAGTCATGAATTCAAAGATTTCTTCAGCAGTTCAGCATACCTGATACCTCACAGAATTAGTGATTTCTCCCTCAGCAATACACTTAAGTATAATACCACATAGAGAAACATAGAGTTGTGAGCAAACTTTGCAAGCAATGTTTTACCAGTGCCCAGGCTCTCCATACAGAATGATCCTTTAGGAGGTTTAATACCGATGTCTTCATACAGCTCAGGATGAGTTAATGGAAGCTCGACTGCTTCCTTGATCTCCTGAATTTGTGCATCTAGTCCCACCGATATCAGCATATGATTCCAAAGGAGCCTTCTCAACCTTCATTACAGAAACCATGGGATCTACATCATCTTGAAGAAGCCCAACAACAGAGAGAACCTGGAACAGCAGGAAAGATCATTAAAATAATAGATCCCTATTTCATGAGCTTAAAGCAATGAGAAATAATTCATCATGTAAGTACAAAAAGAAATAAGATTATTGGGACATAAGATAGTGGAATAACTTCTGTTTTCTCCCCACTCTTACTGAATTGGAAGAAAAAGAATCAATGAGATACAACTCGAATAAAAGGGATCTCTCAATAATATCAAAGTTGTAAAAGGCGTTAGGTGCTCGTCGAGTAGTCGGGCGGTGGATGAGTGCCTAGGTTCCTTAATAATTTTTTTTAAATACATTTGATAAAACACTAAAGCATAAAAGACTAACCCTACCCCAAAACTTAACAATGGGCGACTGTGAGGGCATGAACTCCAACAAAGGCAACAACAACAAACAGGTAAAAATTGCCAACTTGTCCGACTAGTTGGCCAACTCGGCTGACTAGTTGGATGGCCACCTAAGTAGGTGCCTACAACAGAATATGCATCGGCCTAGGGGTGCCTAGCACCTATGCAGCCGCCTAGGCTGATTTTTGCAACGCCATTAATATCTATGCATATGTAGTGTTTCTGAAATTTAAATGGAAAGAGTATATAAGTTGAGCTCGTGAAATTGATCCCAAGCTGTGAAAACCCAAAGACAAGCTCTTTATTTTTCAGGTGGTTTAGATAACTGTTGTCCTCTCAGTTAAAATGGATTAGGAAGACACCAGAAGATGAAACTACAATCTTCAAGAATTTCACAGCTTATTGGACTAGCAGAATTTTACATGGATTATTCCTTTTTCCAAATAGAGAACACTATAATCCACTGCCTTTCCATAAACTCCATGATATTCAAAGTTAATAGTACATCCCCTAATGCAATAATCTTGGCACTGGCTGTCAGAATTCTTAAGTAACAAATGGTTTACCTAAAAATCAATAAGTTATTGACTTATCATGTCATTTCTCACGAAATCTATGCATTCATCAAACATCGGCTCAACATTCCAGAAATCCCAATTTTTCCTATCAAACCCTAGGCAAATTATTCATCACCATAAAATCAATGCACATTCATTAGGTGACCAACATTAATGGAGCTAATTAGACAATTACCTTATTGTGCATTAAAATTGCACATCCAGGCTCGAGCTGATCTTTATCAACGAACGATAAAAAGATCATATCTCCGGCCAACTGAAGAAGAAACGATGGCATGGTTCTCATCAATCAGCTCCTCCAGATCCCCGACGCTCATAGGTGAGCCCCGAAGGTCATCGACTTTGGATCGATCTCTTCGGTCTTTTCTTCCTGGGTTTCAGCCGTTCCTGATTAGCACGAACTCTTCTTCCATCAATAAATAGTCTTTAATTCTCTCGAGCTTCAGGAGCCTGAGTTTGCACTTGGTCAGCGGAGTAACAGTCGGAAGCCGGGCAGCCGCTTCCGAACCCTTCTGCTTCCGCTGTTTCCGGCCGACGCGGGCCGGCGGCGCCGCCGGCTCGAACTTCTTATCCTTCTTGTCGTCATTTTTACGATCGCCGGGGAGCTGCCGATTCAGACCGCCGGGAGTTCCTTGACCCATGTCATTCTACTTCCTTCTGAGAAATTGCAAGAGCGAAGCGCCGAGAGATTGTGCAATTGAAGATCGAAATTCGGTTCGGATTTTGAAGCGCCCTTTCTTCTCACGAAAGAAAGGTCGATATAACGGGCCTACCCTTAAAAAGGCCCAAGCCCGGTATCTATTACAGAACCCTTATAAGCCCAATAGCAGCTCGATCAATTGTTATATCGTGTACCAGGACGCACATGTATTGTGCACCTAAAAATCGCATATTTCGTATGTACATAATTGTATAATAAAAATACACATAAACTCCTAATATAATACATAGGGGTGTCAATACGGGCCGGCCCCGCTCATTAGGCTCGCCCCACCGCGGGCTTTTTATTTGGCGGGCTTTGGCGGGCCGGGCCGCGAAGCCCGCGGGCTTGGAAATATACAACCCAAGCCCGCCCCATGCGGGCTTGCGCGTCTCGCGGGCCATCACTTAAATTTTTTTTTTTAAAAAACATCAAATAGTATAAAAACATGTTAAACCGCTGAAATATGGCACCAGAAACTTCCATAAATCCATAAACCTCGCCCAAATCTTCCCGGATGGATACCGCGCGTTCAGCAGAACTGTGTATGGGGTGGGATCAAAGCTAGGGTTCAACAGCACCCTCGATTTCTCTCTCTCGGCTTCAGATTTTCCGCTACAATTCCCGTTTGTGTATAATACATACTTTTGTATGTTTGCTAGACTTGGAGTGAATAGTAATTCATAAATATGTATGAATTGAATGATTTATTTTTAATAGTAATATTGATAGAGTTGGAGGCGGATGGAGACGGAGAACCGAAGAACTACTACCTAGAAATATTGAATTTAGGAATTGGACGAAGAATTTATGATATTTGATTTTCCCCCTTCTACGTACTATTAGATAGTTAATCTACACATTTCCGTACGAATTAAAGATATTATATATTGATTTTTTTTAAAAAAAGGTATTATATATAATTTTTTTTATTTTATTTAAAATAAGGCTGGGCCCGCACCCGCGCGGATTTACCCGCGAGGCTCTGGCCCTCCCGGACCATGCCCGTTAGGCCGCATTTTCACCCCGAGCGCTAAATTTTCTTGCACCCTAACCCGCCCCAGTTGCGGGCGGGGCGGGCTAACCCGCGACGCCTTCGACCCACTTTGACACCCTCAATAATACACATAATTTAACATAAATACATAATACTATAACCTTAATGTAATAACATAACTCTTAACGTAAATACATAAATCTTAGGGCCGCACAAGCATGACCCTTGGTGCACGATTATAATTTGCCCCAACTCGATATGCTCATTTGCTTCCGAACTAATCACAAGTCTATTCCACGACAAGTAGGAGTTTGAATTTTAATGAAAATCTGAGGGTGATCTTGGGAAACTGACCGATCAAAGGAGATGAATTCATCTTGTATTGCCGCAAAGTATACCAAGCAAGGGTGAGAACCTATGGATCTAACTAAAACTATTTCCACACCTCCACAATTACATCCTCCAGTGGTTCTTGGACATGACTTTTATACCAAGGACCAAGGTCATATCCTTGTGAATTTTGATACAAAAAATTTGTAACATTTAGTTAACCATTCTGTACGTAAGTTACAGCCATGGTACATGTAAACAAATAGACTTGATAGATTGCTAACACGATAATAGTGATAAGCTACATTACAGAACTATTAACTGCAGGTACAAATGTGTCATACTATAATATACCATAATCTTACTTAATAATTGCTGACAAAAAACATATAGATAGCTAATATGTACAAAACTATCAATACATGTAACAAAATTTTTCAACATAAAAAATTGAAATGATTATTGTTTTGGATCAAAGGATCTACGATAAAAGATAGCATGTGTAAAAAGAACTGGCTATGAGTCCATTCTGGGGTAATGACTAAAGTGGGACGTGAAATAGAACGCCTGCTAATATGTGGTCTTATAAGGCTTTGTAACATACAAATTGGCTATATATAATCGGGCCTAAGCCCAATACTGTATTTACAAAAGCCCTTATAAGCCCAAGTAGCGCTTCTATAGCCCACCTTGGCTTTCC